>JACEVL010001257.1:380000-444809 GCA_020284085.1 Aporrectodea caliginosa | reverse complement strand
GGTGAGGGGGAAAAATTTTATCCAATGTGTGTTTTTTTTATAGGTTAGCCTCTGAGGGTTAAGCGTGTACATTAGTTAACTAGTTAAGTTTTGTTCTTTTGACAATTCTCCTATTTCTGTATATTCGAGCATAGTAATATCTAGATCACCTTCTTATGACGGTTTAATTCAAAGATTATATTAGGACGACCCTTGTTAGCGGGGCTAAGGCTCTTTTAGGACTCTCCCATTGATCCAATATCTTCGTTGTAACCAATTGCATCTGTCAATATCCGTTTTTGCTTGTTTGATTGGCTATAAAAAGTGTGGTTATGGTTATGGTTAAGCGTTGTGTTATTTGCCGGCAGTTAGGTCTTGCTGGAATTGATGTAGCCTACGGATATTGTTAGTTCATACTGGCATGTAAAAATATTAATTCATTTAACAAATAAATGATTTATGTAATAAATATTACTCTGCAGTCAGTAGTGCTTCTGAATCGTTGCTTGGAGTCATCGACTGCGACTGCTTACGAACTACGGCACTCAAATCTCTATTATTATAATTATTATTATTATTATTATTATTATTTTTTATTATTATTATTATTATTATTATTATTATTATTATTATTATTATTATTATTATTATTATTATTAGTAGTAGTAGTAGTAGTAGTAGTAGTAGTAGTAGTAGTAGTAGTAGATAGTAGTAGTAGTAGTAGTAGTAGTAGCAGTAGTGATAGTAGTAGTTGTAGTAGTAGTAGTATTATTATTATTATTATTATTATTATTATTATTATTATTATTATTATTATTATTATTATTATTATTATTATTATTATTATTATTATTATTATTATTATTATTATTATTATTATTATTATTAATTCAAACGGGTCATGTGCTTTGCTAAATTTAATTAGACCAATTCGTTCACAGTCGGGCCTAGTTAGAGCTAAGCGTCACATCTGTTTGGCAGGAAATGTAATTGAATTACAAATTACAAAATACTTCAGGGACATGAAATATATACTTTCAAATTACAAAATACATGGGAAAATGTAATTGAATTAGAAATTACAAAATACTTTGGAACATGAAATATACTTTCAAATTTCAAAATACATGGGAAAATGTAATTGAATTACAAATTACAAAATACTTTGGGACATGAAATATATACTTTCAAATTACAAAATACATGGGAAAATGTATTTGAATTACAAATTAGACCTACAAACTGCAAGTTACGTGATTTGAAGTAATTTCAATTACGAAATTTTAATTTCAATTACTGCCCATCCCTGTTGTTTGGACTAAGGGCTATAATACAATTTTTCGGATGCTTCCGAGACCGAAGAAGCAACAAATTGCATCATAGTTAAAATCCTTCTTAAAGATTAATGCAAACACTGAAAAAACTGGTTTGCGTGGGTCTCCGTTTTCAGCAGAATTGGTAGAAAGAACACTTCCAGCCAATCCTAAATTAAATGTTAGCACTTTAGAAACCTAATATGATGTTAAAATGTTTAGCCTTATATACCAGCACAACGTATATTCGGACGTTTTACCAGACGGGTGACAACTGTTCTACTTAAGACACAAGCTGCGAAGTTCAACGCCGCCAAAGCTGTAATCATCCTGCGTAATTGTCTGTTTGAATCAATAAAGAATAATTATATTATTATTATTATATAATACTCCACAGTAACTCTGGCTATAGATGTAATTAGATTGGGCTAGATTTTTATGTATTTATAATATATAGACTATTATACACATTGATTGACAATTTGATTTGACCTTATAAAGTATGATTGCAGTGCTATCGATGCCATTAGATTAGGGTCTAAATTTGATGTGTGCATTATATAAACATATATATATATATATATATATATATATATACGATGGTTGCTTGAGTAAAGTGTAGACTTAGTCACAATACATTATAGAAGCGAGATCAAAATCCCACAAGTCAGAGAAAGTAAAAGTCCAGTTTTGAATGGTAAGCAAGCTGAAACTGATGAGCTTTGAGTTTAGTTCTGAATGACATTAGAGAACTGGCTGAAAGCACACACTGAATTGCAGTGCATTCCAAAGCTTCGGCCCAGCTAACGAAAACCAAGGTTAAGGTTAGGGGTCGGGGAATTGGCAGGGCTGGGGTAAGGACGCCTGAGAATCCAGCACTATTTTATTGCTAGGTACAGCAAGAGTCAAGTTTCATCCATTGATCAAGTGCAATGTTTGCTGGCATGAGGTGAGAGCAAGCAGCGGATATAGGTCGGCTGATTTGAATGCAATGTTTTTTGAACCATAAGACAGATTTTCAACTGAATTCTTTACTCGATGGGAAGTCAGTGCAATAAGTGTAATATGTTGATATTAGGTTTTTACGGTTCTTATATATTTCTTTATGAATAAATGAGTATATAACACTTGTAATCATTTTATACTATAAACCAATTAGAAAGAATAAGTGGCAATTAGTGTAATACACACAAAAACAGAGGCGCAACCACGGTCCAGACGTTGGGAGGACCTACTAGAATGTCTGAGTGGGCGGAATTGCGAGCGCCGAAGGCAAGAAGCTGCGATTGCCGTGAAGGCAAGAAGCCCCAACGACTACAGGGGTATGGGGGAGCGTCGCCCCCATCGGGGTCGGAGCCCCAGAAGCCGACGCAATTTGAGCATTTGATGCCAGAGTACATTTTGGGCTCTAATTTACCTCAAATTTTTCACCGATGATTTAGATATAAAAGTACTAAAACCAAACCATCTAGATCTGTGAAAAAATATGACTTTATTATATGAATAAGCTGAGATTTTTGGTTTTCGAAGAACACCACTCGCAAAGTCGTAGCATTAAAAATTTCAAATGTCCTCCTAGGCTTCTACCGCGAGCCATAGTCGACTTTTAAATAGCGAGATAAGTAAAGTTGCAGAGTGAAATTATACAGCAAACATTCTTCCTGAATTCTGATAGACTTGAAAGTTTAGCGGCTTTAGCCTGACAGTTTATTTTATCGGGCAGCAAGGCCAGCGATTTGTTGGGGGGGGAGGGACCCAATAGAACGTCCGAGTGGGGGAACTGCGAAGGCAAAAGGCGCATAGCCGCGATTGCTGGAGGCAAGAAGCCCCTAACGACTAGGGGGCACGGGGAAGCGTCGTTAGCTCCCCATTGCGGTCTGGCCGGAGCCCCAGAAGCCGAGCACAATTTTTAGCATTTGGCACCAAATGTAGTGCATTTTGGGCTCTTGTTTACCTCAAATGTTTCAAAAGTTGGAGGGACCATCCCAACCTGTTCGAAAGTTGGGGGAGCGTCCCACGGGTGCCATAGGGTGGTTACGCCTAAGTGCACACACACACACACACACACACACACACACACACACACACACACACACACACACACACACACACACACACACACACACACACACACACACACACACACACACACACACACACACACACACACACACACACACACACACACACACACACACACACACACACACACACACAACACACACACACACACACACATACACATATATATATATATATATATATATATATATAACTAGCAGTTTTTACCCTGGCGTTCGCCCGGGTTTTCCTCAGCGCCCGTGTGTATTTGAATTTAATGACATCTTCGTCAGCGCCCGTGAATTTGAATTTAATGATGTGCAAATTTTTCGTGTGTCCCTCTGGCGAATTTACGCGCTGGCTTGAAATTGTTTACTTACAACTCTATGCAATATATACTCCCATGCATAGCTAGAATTCAATTTCGATCACATCGAAACTTAAAATGTCCAAATATCGGAATTTAAAGTAAATTTTGAGTTGATATAAAGTTGGGTTGAGATCTATAGAAATTCAAATGAAAACGTTCGTTAAAAATTTTGTATCCCTAAAGTGTTGCATTGAAATTCTGCCGTGGGCGTTACCACTTCTGATTTGAAATCAACAGTCATCGTGATTGGTTGCGAATCAAAGCGTTGACCTAAATGCTCCTAGTGACGTAAGATTGCATATTAATTTTAGCCAGCGTGACGTGGACAAATGGCCATACTATGGGCGGTATTAAGATAGCCTCGTTTAAAAAGTTGTAAATGTAAAATGTCCATATATCGGCGTTTAAATAAAATTGCGAGCTGAAAATAGTCGCGTTGACCATGACGTGGCGTAATAATGTTTTGTAAAATTTTGTAAATCGCTAAAGCGTTCCGTTTCGGAGCCTTTAGACAACAGACATACATACAAACATACAAACAAACAAACGGAAGGACAACGTAAACAGACTAAGACTTAGAATATAGATTTGTATGCGCCTATAATTAGAAACCATGTATAATATTCGTTTATTAATTCAAACTTGTAAGTAAGCAGTTAGACTATACATGTATTGTACATGACAATAGACTTATTAATAGTACTAAGTAACAGATGATAACACGTTTAACAGGAGTGGAATTTAACAATATGGCACCCTGCAAGGCGCCCATCGGTCCTCCTGCTCATTTTACAGTCGCCCCTAACAATTTTAAAGCGGAGTCAACATTATGGGGCTAGCGGGTATCGAAACCGCGTCCTTCTGATCTTCGTGGCAGCGTGTTACCATTGATCCATCTCATTATTATGTGTATAATTATTCGATATGTATAATGTAATTTATGTACATTGTAACTTTTGAGCCATGTCAGTGCGGCCAGTAGTCTCATTAGTCACATTATTGCCTACTGCTATAAAACATTGCACTTGTGTGTTGAAGCTTTGTTGTCGAAATATCGCATTATGACATGAATATGCGATTTATTGGTTTTAAGTAAGTAAGTAGTAAGTAAGTATATTCTTTAATAAAACCAATTGCATATCCGCACTCTGGTGTACATACATCTTAACAACAATCAATAGTTAATGTCAATACGAGTACAACATTCTAACAATAAACGTCTTTCGCTGTAAATTATCTGCAAGAGGTACACAATGGTCGTGCGATCGCGGTCGCAGGGTATATTGTTGGGGCTTTTTGGTGGAAGTAAACTATGCAGTAGGGCCTACGTGGCCCTGGTTCATCAGAACCGCAGAGAAAAGACGGGTGTCAGCTTCAAGACAAAGTCGCTCAAATTTTGGGTAGTCTTCAGGAAGATACCGGAGGCGGATTAGCTTGCTTATTACTGATTGAAGTCGGCATCTATCCTGTTGTCCCGCAAACCCCCACCAGGCCGGGGCAGCATAGAGTAAACGAGCCACTGTTGTTGCACGTATTCATATTCATATTCGTTTAATTTCAAAATAATCCAGTTGACAAAACGCAACAGGTTACAAGTAACACAATTAGCTAATAGAGTCAGGCTAAAGATAATAATTCAAAACAGATACAAGTAATTATAATACAATTAATATGTATCTTTAAACAAGATTCTTGGTATGTAATTACATTTATCATTGATTGGGAGATTAAAATTATGAATTCTGGGTCGTAAGTTATATTTGATTTGCTGTGTAGGCGGGAAAATTCCTCGGAGAACATGACATGATTCCCCACAAATAGCCCGAAATAAGCCAGAATCAGCAGCTTGGGACATATCTACAACGCTAGGGGTAGTAGATAAGAGGAAGCCTCTACGTTTCATCCTATTTAGCATACTCTGTAATTTATTCCTATCAGTCTCACTGGCATACCCCCACCAGGCAGGGGAGGCATACATTAGGTGTGCAACAGTGGTTGCCATAGCAACATCATGCAATGCGTAAGTAGACATGCCATGATCTCTCAAAACACGGAGGGCGTATAGAGAAGTGGAACTTGAGGCAAGGACTTTTTCAGTATGCTTTGTCATGCGCATGTCAGAACTTAGGGTAATCCCTAGCACTCTAATTGTGTCAACCCTTTCAGCACCTTGGATGACAATAGGTATAGATGATGCTTTGAAACCCCTTTTTGAGAAAATTATTTCACGAGTCTTAGATGGATTTAACTTCAAATTATTGGTTTTTGCCCAGGATGCCACATGGTCATATTCTTCGGCAGCTGTTCCAATATTAGATGAGCCTACTAATAAATAGGTATCATCAGCATATTTAACAAGAATATTAAATCTGTTTTTGGGATGAAGGTCAGCCGACCCAACTACGTAGGATCCAGGTCCAACCCCAGATCCTTGAACAACACTAGCATTTATGGATGCAATTGACGAGACTTCTCCTTGAAACTTGGTGATATGCTTGCGGTCATGAAAATAGTTTGAAAGCCAATTGAAAATATGATCCGGAATATCAATAGATCCAAGCTTTTCCAACAAAGTGTGATGACGAATAGTGTCAAATGCTTTCGAGAAATCCATTGAGACCATGATGACAAATTCATGTTCCTGTAAGAGGGAAGTAATATGATGTAAGAGGGCGATTAAGGCAGCAGTAGTTGATCCTGTAGGCCGGAATCCATATTGATCAGCTAGATTCTCTGATGTAGGTGGTACTTGGAACGCAGGGTAGATATAAGTGCGTACGATTACTCGTTCAACAAGACGTGAAAGGATAGGCACCACGGATATCGGACGATAATCAGCTGGAGAAGCAGGATCAGGAACTTTAGGAATTGGATGAATGACTGCAATCTTCCATTGGTTAGGCACGTGTGAAGTTGCTAGAGAATTGTTGATCAAGTGAGTGAGGATGGGTGCAATGATGGGTGCCAGAATTCGAAGAAACCATGCAGGAAGGGCATCAGAACCCTCAGCAGTGGCATGAAGCCGGTCCAGAAGATAGAATACATTCATTTCGGAGAGAATAGAATATCCAGGCTCAGCGGTCGATCGAAGAGGAGTATTAATGTATTCAGCATCAGTAGAGGTTTTAGCATAATGAGAATTAAGTTCTTCAGCTGTAATCACACTAGTCGGTACACGGGTAGACGTCTTTTTTGTTAGTTGGTTAACTGTCTGCCAAAGTTTCTTTGTTCCATCACGTGGATTGAGATTATTCAGGTGAGTACGATTAACCCTCGAGATTGCTTTGCCAATCCTCAACGCTAATGCAGATGCCTCCTCTAATTGACCCTTTCTCATAAAGCTGCAGACCCTTGAGGCCATGTGCAACAAGAATGCGCAGGGCATACATTGATTGTTTTGCCTTACAGCATATTCGGGTGATATGAGGCTCAAAGCTGAGAACTTCTGTAAATGTAACCCCTAGGATATTCAGGCTCGACACCCTAGTCAATCCAGGGGTGACATCCGGAACAGTGTCATTCCATGCACGCCCCCTCGGCCGTCTGATCACCATCTCAAAGGTCTTTTTCTTATTTAGTTTAAGGTTACATGTTTCGGCCCATTGGGATACATGATCAAGTTCATTTGCCACTGTGGCAGTGTTTGAAGAGGGTACCAACAGATAGGTATCGTCTGCATATTTGATAAGCCTATTTCCGGGGTGGGCGGCTTTAAGCTTTGAAATTGTTGTAATAAAGTTGGCTGGGCCTAAACCCGAACCCTGAACAATACTAGCAGTGATGTGAACAATGGCAGAAATTAAGCCATTGTATTTGGTTTCATGACCCCGATCTCCAAGATAGGCAATTATCCAATTGTACAAGCAGTCTGGTATTTGCAGCTCTGCTAGTTGTTCAGCTAGGTAAGAGTGCCTCACCGTGTCGAAGGCTTTTGTAAAATCTAGGGCAATTAGATGTACAAATTTATTGTCTCTTAGTAGATCCGTAAGGTTGTCGGTCAAGGCGATTAGTGCAGCTGAGGTGGAACCTGTAGGTCGGAAAGCGTATTGGTCCGTGAAATCTTGATTAAGCCGAGGTTCAAGCAGAATTGGGTAGAAGAAACGGTGCACTATAAATTTTTCCAATAATCGTCCAATAATAATTTAGCGCCAATTTAGACTAAAGAAAGATGTGGTTTGAAAGAGCCTGGATGAGAAATGAAGCAGACTTTCGGTCTGCCATTTGTCTAATGTTAGAAGACATTGAAGTAGAGTGTAGAGTGTAGTGTAGAAGCTTTATTGCCGAATCATTGCAGTAGGATATGAGCCAATGACACGGACTTTTGTTGCAATACCTACTAAAACTTGCAGTGTAAGATCAGAATGAGATGTGGTGTGAAAGAGACTGGATGTCATTTAAATACGTAACATTGAGTCACGCAAGAAAGTAACTTCTCTGTTGAACTAAAGATCCATCCATAGAAGGTTACCAGAATAGCGGATCCGACCCACATATGAATGTGCAACCGACTCACCCTGCTGTCAAATTTAGGTAAATTCAGAACGGTTTTAAGATTTTCTGCTTATAATTGCTTTCTAAAATGCTAAGACTCCACACGACACTTAAACTTTGTTCCTCAGCTATGTAAATACTCTCAGCTTCAGAAGGGCAAACAAAGCCTGTGGGGAGTGGGGACCACAGGGGCTTGACGAGGCTTTGCCCTTCGCCCAACTGGGGATTCTCTCCAGACCCTCGTTGTAGCTGCTGTGTAAACTTCCTGATCCATCCCCATGGTTGCACTTGGACATGTGTGACACCTCGTTGGCTATTTACTGAGCTTCCGCGGTGTCCTCTTACACTGTTGATTGCAATTTAGCTTATCATCGCGGTTAAGCAATTAACGTTTTTTATTGTATTGTATTGTACTTGACCATTTGTAAACCACTTCTCTCAGCGTAGACCATTCAGAAGGGCTCCAAGTGCGAGAGATGGTGAAGCGAACGGGATGGGAAGGCCATTCCATGGAGAAGGGTCTATGCAGGCGAGGGACCTGGATTCAGTCATGGCAGTCCTGAGACGGCGAACAAAGAGGTCAAATGATCGAAGAGGGCGCTGCGAAGTGGCAGAGACATGACGACGAATTAACTTAGATGCCAAAGATAGCTCGGAGCAAGACCCAAATGAGATTGAAGCACTAAACTGAGAACCTTGAATTGTTTGCGGGCACAACGAGAGAGCCAGACGCCAGTGAAGTTTTTTATTTTATTTTATTTATTTATTTATTGCGTCAGAAACAGAACAAATAACAGTACACATCATGACAGAAACAGATCAGTCACTGCGCAACAGGAAGCCAGGAAAAAGCTAAAAGCTTATACCACCCTGGCCCCTAGTACCTGGTTAACATTTCAGTCAACGTTTAATGTCACACAGATCCAGAACAAATTATGAGAACAAATTATGCTAACAGGCAGCTAAGTCCAAATAGTTTTAGTACTATACATTAGACATTTTACACATTAAACAAATCATTAGCAAGTTCATAGAGCAAACAAATCAAAACCAAAGTAAACAGAGGCAAATTTTATGACAAGATTATGAAAAATGAAATAAAATGAAATAAAATAGAACAAAACAAAGATGAAATGAAATAAAACTAAGTAAAGCACTATTGCCTAAAATAACGAAGTGACTAAGGACCGCCAGGCGGCCCGCAAGTTTATAAAACTAGCGGGCCGCCAGTCACGTGTCAGATCATTTATGTCGGGAAAAAGTTGTTTTTTTAGTTTTATTGAGTTAGAAAATAGAAAAAAAGTGTATGAAACTACTAATTTAAATAATCTAGCAATGCGTGATGCAAAGACTTTTGAATCTATGAAAAAGTATGCAGCGAAGAAGGCTACACATGCAGAATAAGATCCAATATTATTCATTACGATTGTGAGGTGTTCCGTAGTCGAGTGGTTAGCGTGGTGGAATGTAAGTTCAACGATTTGAGGTTCGAATCCCACCAATGTAAGTTCAACGATTTGAGGTTCGAATCCCACCAGTGCACAATTTTTTCTTATGTTATCCCCGTGACTTTTATGGACATTTGAAAACTTGCCAATTTCCCTGGGTCTGGATTTTGGAGTCCTTATGAGTAGTTACCTTGGCTAGGGTAAGATTAGGCGTCGTGAGGGTCGGTTAGGGTCAGGGTTAGGGTTAGTGTCGTCATTAGAAACATGGTACCATCCTAGCACCATGCCAAAAGATACCGTAAAACGACAGTAAACTTACGCATCCCGATACTAAATGTTTTCCACCTTAGCGTAATAAAGCCTAAATTAAGGTTCTCTGTCAATTTTCCTTCTTGGCGGACCGCTAGTATTCGAAATTTAAGGGCCGCCTGTTTCTCTCTGGAGTCACGTGAGACTGGCGGCCCGCTAGTTTTGGAAAGTTGCGGACCGCCTGGCGGTCCGCTAGTCACAGCCTTAAAATAATACTACATAACTAAGGAATGTTTGCATCCAAGTTGGTTAAGTCAGAATTCACAGGGATAATTTGTCCAGTAAAGACCTATTATTTCTAACAAAGCTAGTTTTCACTATATTTTAATAAGTTGTTCAACTATAAAGAAGAGAAATGTTGAGTCTAGCAGCAGCGTTAAGTACAGATTGAGAGGAGATATGAAGGACCATAGAGGAGAGAATTACAGTAGTCTAATCGAGAGCAGACGAACGCATGAACTATTGAGGTAATGGTTGAGGACGAAACGGATCCTCAAATAGAATTTGTATGTTCTGTTTCCGTGAAATAAGATGATAATATAATCCTAATTGTTTTAATAACAACAGAATTAGTTATAGTGCTGTTCAGTTTTGGCCTAACATACTGTAATCAAAGATGACAAAAGTCGACCATGTCAAGGTTAGAAGGAGATTAAACTGTTTTAGATGTGACCTCCTGCGATATGTAATCAAATAGCAACTCCTGAGGGACCAAAGCCCATTAAATAGCAGCAGTGGCGTCTAACCCCCCCACCTGGCATGGGAGAACAAACCCCCCCACTCTGGCCGACTTATATAAAAGAGACTCAGAAGTCACTCATAAATGTAAATTAATATACATCAGCATAGTACATTACAAAAGTTACTACAGGCAGCAACTGCAAAAAGAAGCTATTATACTGTAAATGTTCATACTGTGTTCGGACCAGTAACGACTACATAATATAATAATAAATTTTACAGCTAACAAAGCACCAGTCACCAGTGACCGGTAGAATGAAATAATAACTTTATTCTAAGCGTCTAACTATGTTATATGCAATGCAATGGGTAATGGTACAACATAAGCAAACAATTTAAAGTTTGCATCTTTATTCAAAAGAGTGTGTAGGCTACACGAATGTGCACCAATTCTATTTGAATTTAATATCAGTTTGGTAAGATGACTGCCAGCGCAAAGCGGTTGATAAAGGAATATGAAACTGTGATTGTACCATAAAGAATCAAAGGCTTTGATTCTTTACTGTACTAACCGCAAAGATGTTAGTATAATAGTATTATAGTAGTTCTGTATTGCTTCTTGCCAGCCTCAGTATTATCACAGTAGGGCCTAATAAGTACCCTAATCATGGCAATTGCAAAACAGACAATGCAAGTTACAGTATAGAAAAGTAAACCAGCACAGTTTCTCAACAGCTCTAATATCAGCTCTAGGCCTATTAGCTGCAGATTAACTGCTTTCTCAGCACTGACGATATGGCAGCTATGCTGCTAATAATAGTATCGCTAGGCATATTATCAGCCAAATAGCATCTTATATTGGCTAGTATACCAACAATTAACTTTCTTAATGCTGCAGAGCTCTAATGCAGCGATTGCCTACCATTTAATTATGTGATGAACTTCTAATGCAAAATGTTTCAGAAAAGAACAGGACAAATAAAAAAAAATTAAGCTAAATCAAAACGTGGTGGTGAATTTAGATATGTAGATATTCCCTAGATAAGTGTATAATTATTCTAAATTATTATAACTCACCACTAAGAAATTTCCCGTTGCTGGTAACCGAAATAAAATATTACGCCAAATAGCACTTAAGCTAATAATCCGAATTCTCCCCAGAGAATGTCTGTATAGACTGCCTTCTATAGGTGTCGAGAATTTCTGTTGATGTTGAATTTTGATGCTTAATGATTACAGTTACTATCAACACGTAGCCTACTAGTCAAGAAACAGTAAACTTCCCTAGTCTGTGATTATAATGAATATCACATTCAACAACCAGTTACGCCCCAACACTATACGACTGCACCTTTAGCACTGAAAGGCAGTTTTACAGCATACTATAGCTGCTCTTATCCATTACAGGGATCTGCTGGCCGGAAATCTAATAGGAAACATCTGTTATTCGCTTCATTAGCTGTACAGAGGGACCATGCACTGTTTGAAGCTTGAGGTACCTAACGGGTCGTTAGATATTTGCTACAAGGCCACCTTAATCATCTGTCGCCTTCATCACCTTCATTGCCAAGCCGAAACCCCCACCCCCGTCATGGGGGGGGGGTTGTTCGGCTTGGCATCTTCACTAAGCGTGACCTGAAGTGATAAGAAGTGTGTTCAACCACTGATGTCTCTGAGTTGGAGGGATCCTTGGGTGTATTGGTCCGAAATAACATGTGTTTTCGATATCATGTATGATACATATATACTAATTTTCGTACTGCAGGCCGTTATATTAACGGAAATCAACAACCCCCCAGTTTATGTCCAAAAACGTCAAACCCCCGCACTTCTCGAATCGGTGGGAGATCGTTCTCCCAACCGCCCCATTGGTAGACGCCACTGAATAGCAGCAGAACAGCCAATGTAATCCGATAGGCGCTAGCCACAAGGCAAAAACGTTGGCCGTATTGTCGTATTCGAGACGTATGGATGTGTTTATTGTGGAACTAATTAGCTATTGAGACTTCGCTAGGTTATCTATGAACCATTGTAGAAGACAGGCAGGTATCAAAATTCCAATCTGCCAGTCGTCTTAGCAGAGGAGTTGGAAGAAGAGGAGGAGGAGGAGAACATGAGGAAGAAGAGGGGAAGGGAAGGGGAAGGGGAAGGGGAATGGGAAGGGAAGGGAAAGGGAAGGAAGGAAGGGGAAGGGGAAGGGGAAGGGGAAGGGGAAGGGAAGGGAAGGGGAAGGGAAGGAAGGGGAAGGGGAAGGGAAGGGAAGGGAAAGGAAGGGGAAGGGAAGGGGAAGGGAAAAGGAAGGGAAGGGGTAGGGGGAAGGAAAGGAAAGGGAAAGGGAAAGGGGAGGGAAGTGGAGGGAGGGAGGGAAGGAATGGGACGGGACGGGAGGAAAGGGTAAAACCGTAAAAGAAGACTTCCTTAAGCAAACTTCGGCAGTTTAGGTCTGTTGTTCATTGTATGGCAAAATTCGATAAAGAACCAAGTAAAACTGAAATCCCGAAACATCTAAAACGTCACGCACTTCTTTGAGAGTTGGCTTATCTAACAGGCACTATAAAATGACTCAAGACCTATCAGAGGTGTCAGCATGGCCATTTGGTCCAGGTCACACATATGTTGGGAGACAAGTTGTTGTGGATTAATTGTTAATAATAATTAATTCTTCCTGTGTATTCTAATTCACTACTGCGAATCTTGTGCACAATTCAAGATTGGGGCGTGTATTTGCAGCGCATATCTGGAAGTCCAAGAAAATATTCAGTTAAATCAGTTGCATAACATCCTGTCAGCCAATCTCACTTTCCGATTAAGATCCCTAGTCAAGTAAGACTAGGTTGCATCGTTGTTTTGTTTGTTGCCATCTACTTGTAATATCAGGTTGCCCGATGCAAGGAAATGATAGCGCTAGATGAGTGAAATAGAGAAGACTGTGGGCCGAACGTATGAGTGCATATTAGCTAAGCTCTACTTTCGCGGAAATGGCTTCGTAATAGAAATATATCGGACTGACCGACGGTTTGTTTATGCAAAGTGTGACATTTTATGTAATGCGTATTTGTATACTACATTGCGATCTACCAGTCCGCGTGTTTGTTATTTCTGTTGTAGCCACGCTCTACACCGGTGGCCTCGTCATCTTTCCTGCCGGTCTTGACGCCAGCTTCGTTCAACATCATTGCCACAATTCGCGCATGTATTGCCATAGAGGAATAGGTGCAGATGCATTGGTCGGGCAACTGCGTCGTAGGCTGGGCCTACATACTAGGAATAGGTGCAGATGCACTGGCCATCTTCTGCCCCTTCCTATCTCACCACATCGACACGGTCATACACTAATCGATGACCGACGCTCCAGTCATGCAGGCCAGTCGTTTACTATTCCCATGCATCTTCTGGTGTACATAATTATTATTTCTAGTCGCATGAATTGAAGCTAATAGGTTCATAAGCAACAGCGGAGCAAAGCTGTTCGACCTTAAAGTTTTACTCTCGCTTGCTTTTGAAGTCAATCATGTTTGTAAGCTCTCGTAAGCAGGCTCTACCTGAAGAACCTGGTACAATTGTATACTAGGTCTACATCCTGCTTTCAACGAGCTCACTAGCGGGTAAATAATGGTTAAGCTGGTTTTCATAACGAGTGAATACTGGTCAGGATGGTTTTCATAACGAGTGAATACTGGTTAGGATGGTTTTCATAACGAGTGAATACTGGTTAGGATGGTTTTCATAACGAGTGAATACTGGTTAGGATGGTTTTCATAACGAGTGAATACTGGTCAGGATGGTTTTCATAACGGGTGAATACTGGTTAGGATGGTTTTCATAACGAGTGAATACTGGTCAGGATGGTTTTCATAACGAGTGAATACTGTTTAAGATGGTTTTAACACAACACTTCTGAGTTCTCTTGAGACAGGCATTGGTAATGTACTGTACATGTAATTGATAAATAGCCTACCGTACGAGTTCTTTACATTGCATGGCAATAAATAAGATGTTCGTCAGTTTTGTAATGCTTTTTCAGAATCTGAAGATAGCTTAACATCACACCATTTAAAATCACACTACATCCTATTAGGTAAATACTCATAATTAGACCCTAATATAAAATAAACAATTAAACGCACAATAACTTTGCAAAGTAATTCCATTTATAGTAAATTTTACTCATCCGTATAGGCCTAATAGTTCAAATTTCAACTTTGCTTTAACTTGGTCGAAAGTTTCTTAAACTTCTTTTATGCAAACAAGAAACATGAGGCAATAATTATTAATGGCAGTCCTCAATATAAAAAGCTGCACGCAGTGCACGGACATGTCTAGGCCTGCATTTACGTGAATAATTATGATAGAGCATTATAATCGATATATCATCTTGTTTGGACTAGTTTTTAGACAATAGCCTATAATCTGCTATTCCATGCTATGCTTAATATATTCACAAGCTGCAACATACCCTCGCAGCTAAAGAGGTTGATTATTCTGATTTTCTTTTAAATAGGTAAAAGATTGGATTGTCGGCATGTTAAAAATAATTCTTTAGATTTTTATTTCTGATGCGATTTGAATCAGCTATACCTGTACGAATGTGCAAAAATACTAAGCTAACTGAAAACGGCAGTCTCATCACAATAAGTAAAGTATTTATAAGAAATGTCCTTATTCAAACCCTAGTTTGAACCCAAGATAGTAATTTTGATAGATTGATTGACTCGCTTATTGACTTGCATATCAAATCACCAGACTTGTATGCGAGACTTAAAACGTCGAGACCGAGACAGTGGGAACCGAGGCCGAGACGCAAGGTCCAAAACAGTTCCAGTCACTGTTAACTGCATATTTTCGAAAGTGACGGAAATGCAAATGGACCGAAATCCTGAATACAACATTCAAGTCTACTACTAGGGACAAATCAATGAGGTCAGCCGATCACCTCAGAAGCATAAAGGAATTAAATATTTCAGGCATCCTGATATCTTCTAAACGATTTTTAAATTTAAACAAACAATGTTCCATAAATTTACGACATAACTCACCTTGAGAAACTAGATGTTGTTCCAATCGCTTCGCTTATGGTGGCTTTACACCAGCGGTAAAGAGCACGCCATTTCTTTTATTTGTTCATGAGTTCAAATTGCATTGCAAATTTGACCATTTCAGGTTCTTTATGAGGCATTTTATGATAGAAAATCGAAATACTGTAAAGCAGAAATTGCTCTTTTCAATATCTGTTAAGTTAGTGTTAACCGGAAGGACCGTTTTTCTAAACTTCTGGTGTGTTTAGCACTCCCGCCTTACTAGTTAACACATCGGCAAAGGATAATTTTATAGCGCAAGAAGTTCAGAACTAAATTAGTTTGCGGGAGAACTATGGAGACCGCTACTGACTTTCGCTTCAAGACCGTTTCCAAAAGGTCAAGAAATGACCGCGAGACCGAGAAAATATATTCCGAGACCGAGTCCAACACCGAGACGTCTCGAGAATGTGACACTGTCTAGAGACCATACAAATCTGCAAATCACCAACACATCAATGCAACATAGGCCTACTGTTTCTGTCAAGGACAATCAAGTTATAAATTGAACACAGCATTAATGCAATTCAATGAGTCGGCCGGAAAACGACACGTGGACCCGCTAAAGACGGGCTGGTTCATTTACAAAGTTAATACATTCATGAAATTGATGCAAAACATCAAGTACACACTCACTCTCAGCTTATCGCATTATATTGTCAATTTACCACTGAGTCTTGAATCCAGTCGTGGCAGGTTAAGAAAGTTTGCTGGTGCTGTTGCTATAGGTTTTATTTGGAATAAGCTTTTGAGGGCCAATTTACTTAACACATAAGTGCTTGACTAATGATTTGTCGATAATTTTCAGAAACAACACCATTAAGCAGTTGAGTACTTACGGTACTTAGTCCTTGCCGTGCAGGGCAATGCATCTCTTCCACTCGTCTCTGTTCGTCGTCAGCTCCTCGGCAAGTTGAGGACTACATACAATTGCAGTTGAGGGTTATATAAAATTCAAGTATAGGCCGTTGTGCAGCAAATGTCTACTTGATTGAAAAGCCATTTAGTGAAATTTACTGAGTTTTAAATGCAGTATTTTATTTGATTCTCTATGATCTGACATAGGCCTATATACCGACCCTGTTGTCATCACGATCTCAAACATTAATCAGCGTATCTAAGTAACATGTAATAAAGTAAACAAACCTTCTTCTTGAAGTCCTGCTAACACGGAGTGTATGGTCAGAGGTCAAAGCCACGGTTTATTTTCTTCATTACATGTTTCTTAGATACGCTGGTTAGTGTTTATTTATTTATTTATCTATCTGTTATCGACTGTGTCAAATAATGTCATTGGTTTGCGTCGCGCAGTTACCATGTGCACTTGTGTGGGCGAGTGTCTTTATATAAGCCTCTTTGTTAGGGTACCTGATGCATCCATTGTTTCGTTCAGAAAGTTTGCACTAGTAGACAGAGCCAAGCCTTTCGGAACATCTACTGGTCTGAGCTTATAGACAACTTCAGGTAATATCAACTAAATATCGTTATAGCGTAGTGATACAACAGTTCATGACATGATCTACAATTAACGCAAGACCTGCACACACGCAGCTATATGTGTGAGTTACTATATATGTTACAGGCAATGTGTAAAATCATGGATTTCTTAAAATGCTTGAATTTTTTAGGCAATTTGTAAAATCCCCCCAAATAATTATTCACTCTTTACAAACTTTACACTCTTTACACTCTTTTCCTGAAAAAACCAGGGATTTTGTAAAATCCCTGAAATATGATGATGAAAATTTGACAGATTGCCTGAAAGGAAAATGATGAACACAATCGAAGTTTGACATCCACTGTTGCACTTGACTTTCCCTATGAAACATTTGCATCTGTTTATCTTGACGCGTCCAGTGGACTTTGAAGTTGAAGAATAATTGAAGTTCTTAATACTGTAGCAAAATGCTGGTCGTTATGCGTTTCACTATATCACTAGTCATGTCTTCTTTGGCTATATTTCTAGTCAAGTCCGCCTTTGGCTGCGTGTACGACATGTCCGCCGGCTATGTTTCAAGTCATGTTCCCGGGGCCTTGACTTGTGTGTTCCCTTCCCCACTTAGGAGCTTAACGATAGGGCCGTAAATCTGTTTCAAAATGTGGAGAGGGAAACTGTCCTTCGAAAACACGTGCATACTTCCTCTAAAACCTTCAAGGTTTAAATGTGCATACTTCATTTAAAATGACCATTTACAGGCCTAATAGCAGTGTATAGGATTCGTAATTATTAAATTAATGCAATGAGTAAAACAATATTCCAAACTTACACTATAGTGGGAAAGAAATTCGTTCACGTTTCCTATCCAAGCTTAAAAGTGGGGAGGGAATTCCCACCCTTCCCTCCCCAGGATTTACGGCCCTGCCTAACGACCAGCATTTTGCTACAGTATTAAGAACTTCAATTATTCTGCAACTTCAAAGTCCACTGGACGCGTCAAGATAAACAGGTGCAAATGTTTCAAAGGGAAAGTCAAGTGCACAGTGGATGTCAAACTTCGATTGTGTTCATCATTTTCCTTTCAGGCAATCTGTCAAATTTTCATCATCATATTTCAGGGATTTTTACAAAATCCCTGGTTTTTTCAGGGATTTTGTAAAGTGGCTGAGTGAATTGGGGATTTTACATATTGCCTAAAAATTTCAGGCATTTTACAAAATCCCTGATATTACACATTGCCTGTAACATATATGATTCGCAGCGCTAAAATAAATAAAAGACTGAATGTCTGTAGGTGTATGTGAAAGTAGGCTAATTCTTTCGGTGTTTCATTTCTGAGTTTCGTTGTATCAGTCATATACCAATGAAAACGACAGTTGCATCGCAATAAGTAAAATAGGTATGTTTCTAAGATATGTCCTTATTCAAAACTCTAATTTGAACCCAAGATAGTAATTTACACTCATTCTCAGTTACGGTATCGCATTATATTGTCAATTTACTACTGAGTCTTGCAACGAGTCGTTACAAGTAAAGAAAGTTTGCTGGTGGATTTCATTTGCGAGACCCTTCAACCGCAGAAATAAGCTTTTGAGGACCAATTAGCTTAAACATACTGTAATTGTTTGACTAATGACAACACTTAAGCCGATAACTTGCAAAAATAACACCATTAAGCAGTTGAGGGATATAAAAAATTCAAATACAGTCGGTTGTGCAGCAAATGCCTACTTGATATAAAAGCCATTAAGTGAAATTTACTCTGTTTTAAATGCATTATATTATTTGAATCTCTATGATTTAACATAGGCCAAGTGGAGCACCCTGTTGTCAACACGATCTCGAATGCGCGTTTCTAAGAAACATGTAATAAGCTTTCATAAAATCCTGTTAACAAAGGGCGCCGCTGTTTGGACGAAAGAGGTATGCATCAATATAAACGCCAGTGAACGCTGATTAACGTTTACTTACTTACTTATCTATCTATTTGTTGCGCCATTACATCGCGGATGTCTAATAAAAATCTGAATATTATTAACTGTGGGAGGACAAAACACACAAATGAGGTCCCTAAAATTTTTATATTAGGCGTCTTTTTAAGCATACGGCCTACAAACTGACGTTAAATTATAGCAATGCTCAGAATTAATTAAGCATAATCTGCTTTAATCCGATCCTATCCAGTCTAAGTTAAGCTATTGACTTCTGTCGCACCGTTATCATAATGCAAAATGACCACATGGCATCACACCAGCCAGTTGGTCACAGTCGCCACTACATAGACTCAGAGACTTTACTCTCAGCTGCATCAGCGACGTAGAGTTTTGCTTCAGATTTCCCAGTTATATAAATTGTTGACATAGTTATTTAATTCCTAAAATTCAGCAGGAAAAGGCCTAAGGGACCTCGAAATCTGAAAATGGACATCACTCCACTACCTCTCGCATTTTACAGGTAGCAGAGAACATTATAAATTACCCTCTGGCAGAAGGTGATTTATAATATTCACCATTTATAATATTAATAGTTTATAGTATTCATCATTTATAAAAGCATCTCTCATTGTATTGTTAGAAAACAAGTCTTAGAAGTAAAATTGATCTCGAAACTTGGTCACAAACGAATTAAAATAATACTACAAAACACTAGGCCTATCTCATTCAGAACAGAATCTGATGCAATAGGTCTACCTACCGAAATAATTATAATTGGTAACCAAACTGAGAGGTCGTTTTCTTTAGTGATGTCCGATTTAAGGTCGACGTAGGCCCTAGGCACGTCTTTATTCGTAGACCCCAACTGCCAGCTCTGTATTAAAGCTAAACGCATAATTACGCATCCACATTATTTATTCACGTCGTGTTTAATCACGATTCACCAACACACCCAGTTTTGATTTCAGATCGTAATTTGCTTTCTGTAATGTTGATTATTTAAAGTTAATATCTTGGATATATTTAAAGTTAATATCCTGGATATATATATCCACTAAGGTCTGATGCAATATTTCAGTTTGTTTTCCACTATCTAATTTTCAGACTTGCGTAGGCCCCTGAAAGGTTTTGAACTGTGCCTAGTGGATAAAACGGCCTGTTTATGCTAATAAGTTTATGCAAGTTATTATTAGAAACTCGCAACTTAGATTATTTATTTCATTGCAGGGATAACACGGGGATGGCCTACTATGCAAACCTTTGTATGTATGTATGTATGTATGTATGTATGTATGTATGTATGTATGTATGTATGTATGTATGTATGTATGTATGTATGAGCGCTTTGTTATGGCGCCCCTTCAAGATTTCTACTCAGAGGCGCTCCCGACTACAGCGCGGACACTGAATCGGAGTTTCTCTTTGCTAGGTCATACAAACAAAGTAATATATTTGGTCATTCAGACGTCAAAGTGACACTGCTAGGGGGCCGTCCATAAATGACGTCACGCAATTCTGGCCGATTTTAACCCCCCACCCCTCGTCACACTTCGTCACAAAAGTAACACCCCTGAAAAATGACGTCACAAAGCTCTGACCCCCCTAAAACCAAATTTTTATTTGATAATAAAACATGTTTCAAATCACATTTATTGTCATTGTAATAAGTATTTAATGTGGCACTGCACTGTGATGTATTAAAGTTAAAAGGCAGGAATTAAAAAGGAGTCGTTGGAATGCTGATATTAGTATAAAATTAACTTCAATATTCACCGTCTAACCAATAGCTATAGATGATCAGAATATTTTGAACAATTAAGCAAAATGGAAAGAGTAGAATTACCACAATAACATATTCACTCCGCAGAATGAAAAGCTGTGGTAGAATCATTAGAATTAAAATGTTTAATATAAACAATTTATCCAAATATTTACTGAATTTTGCTTTCCCATCCTCCCATGACGAGACAAAATGCTCCTTCATGAAACAAATAGGGAGAGCATGAATATTTACAAATCTGACGGTGACCAAATATTTAAATAATTACAAAAATTAATAATGGTGTCCGTATACAGTACATTAAAATGATCCAAAAAAATGAAAATTTGATACTCAAAATTAGCCTAGAGCTGCTATTGATAAAATATTATTGTTGTTAATTGATAAATTTAATTATATAGACCTGATGTCACGTCACATTTCTGAAACCCCCACCTCATGTCACATATTCCCGAACCCCTCCCCTAGGTGCGTGACGTCATATATGGACGGCCCCATGGCCTATCTGAACGAGTTCAACCTAATCGCTTATAAGCTAAGCTAAGCTCGGATCTCGGATTTATGCTATTGACGATGTCAAATAATGTAAGTGGTTGGCGTCAGGCAGTTACCATGTGCACTTGTGTGGACGTGTGTCTTTATATAAGCCTCTTTGTTGCCTCGTGCACCCTTTGTTTAGTTCAGCAAGTTTGCAATAGTAGACAGAGCCAGTCTTGAGAAGTTTGGCGCGACTCCTCCGGGTTTGGGTTTATAGACAGACTACTTCAGGTAATATTAACTTCAGGTAATTAACTTCAGGTAATATTAACTAAATGTCGTGATAACGTAGTGATACAAGATCTGTATTTGTGAAATACACAAGTCACATTTGTGAAAGATGTAACGTTAATAAGTTAATTAGTTGAAAAGGTAGCTTAAACTTTTTTGAAAGCAAAACTCTGCGCAAGGACTCCAAGGAGACTCTATAGTAGGCCTAGAGTTATGTAACCAATAAATCCGCGAGAGCTATAATTATTATTGGTCTGCTGCTAATGTTTCTTAGAAAACCGTAGAGTTGAATATTTTGATGAAATAAATTATCATCGTCTAGGTTTTAGTATTTTATAGTGGTGCATCGTCAATGGCCTATATCTTGCGGTGCGCTGCGGTTTCTGTTTTCAAGTCTGGATCGCTCTGAGAAGTTTTCTTCATCAAGCGCTATATGTGCACTCTGCGATTACTATCATAACGTATACAGTAATCAGTTGTGCTTTACGACTTGCCCAAGTTCAGACTCAGGAACGGGTCAAAGTTACTTGTTGCTCTTACCGGTCGCATTAATGCTCTCTCCCAAGACCTTCACTTGTGGATGTCCTCCAATCGGCTTTCACTTAATTCATCAAAGACTCAACTGATCTGGTTTGGTACTCGACAGCAGCTTGCTAGGCTTGACTTCGCTCTTTTTGCACAAACCTTTCCTTCTTTCACCTTCTCGTCCAGTGTCCGTCACTTAGGCGTTGTCCTTGACAGTACACTCACCTTCTCCGAACACATCATGAATCTCACCCGTTCCTGCTATTTCCACCTGAGACGCCTCAGAGCGTTTCGACGTTCTGTCTCCTCCTCGGTCTTTACGTCTATAGTCCATGCCTTCATCTGCTCCCGCATTGATTACTGCAACTCTCTGTTTGTAGGCCTTCCTAAAGTGCGCCTCTAACCTCTTCAATCTGTGCTTAATGCAGCTGCCAGGCTGATAGCTCGACTGCTCGCTTCTCGCACATCTCCTCCTATATGTTGGAACAACTTCACTGGCTCCCTCTCACTGCTCGTATCCTGCAGCTTAAGGTCCTTGTTCTTGTCTGCCGGTCTTATTCTGGCCTAGCTCCCAAATACCTCTGTTGCCTCGTTCGCCGGCCTATCTCCGACACCTCTCACCGTCCGCTTCGCTCACTTGATCGCCTTGACCTTTTTGACACGAGCGAGGACTACTATGGCTAAATCTCGAGCTTTTTCCTTCATTGGCCCTTCATTATGGAACCAACTCTCTTCATCAACTCGTTCTTTGATACTATCTGGTGGGCCAGGTGCTTCTTTTCGCTGTCTCAAGACCACTCTTTTCGCTCGGAGTCTTTCGCACTGGGAGCGCCTCTGATTGGTGTTCACAGTGAGTGGCGCTTTATAAATTTATAAATACAATACAATACAATACCTCTACCCGTATTGTTGAAGGCCAGAACCTGCGTGCACTTTAACCATGAACTATACTTTCAATTAATGAACGCGTACCTTATTTAATCTTTCTTTTCCTGACTAATCCTACCATACCTCACATTGCCTTATACTCCGCGTAACATGCTAACGTTTATAAGTGATCTACTGTGCCAAGGAAATTCATCAATAGTTGCACTTGATTAAGTATTGGAAGTTATAAAGAACTAATAATATCTCTATTTCGGTTATTAGAGTTTGATCTTAAACTTTTGCCTCAGTTATCATGACTATAAGCTACCGTTTTCACTTATATTGGCAACAATGTTCTATTTCATTTCTTTATAAAGCTGTAACACAGAGTGTACAAATCTAGTTTGTTACACGAGGGACCTTAAGCAAGTCCTTAACTCACAGTTGCTCAGCCCCATCGATTGATGCCTGGTTATTAGATAGTGACGCATAATAAAAGATTAATATAGTAATAACAAGCAACAGAAGTAATATAGTATTTTGAAGTTGGTCGAGTGAAGGACCTTCATAATGATTTTGCTAAATTTCAGGCAATGCATCTGTCCAATGTCGTCTCTTTCTATAGGGATTTAAAATGTATTACTACGTGATCGTGGTCGGAATTTCTATCGCCGTCAGTTTAGGATACTCGGAGGCCTACGTCAACTGTTATGAATGTAATTCGGACGATGCTAGCAGTTCCGCTGCGAAGGTTGACTGCTTCGGTCCAGATATGACAAAGGTTCCAAAATGCGTCGGAGCAACCTGTATGTTGTATTCCGCAACCTGCAGCGGAACTTCTCAACAGTGCGAAAGAGACTTTGAGTTCTCAGAAAGTAAATTAAACGATTATAAATATCATTCACTAGCAAACTATGGTTATTGCTATATTGAATGTAATGCAATTGTCCATTTTTATAAAGTGCCCCTTCAAGGTCACTATTCAGAGGTGCTCTTTGCGTTGACCTTTATGATGCTAAATGTCATTACAGTTTATGAACGAAAATATTACATCAGCTAGGAAGAACAATGCACAGTTATCTGAAAGTGTCACCAGTGGCGGACCAACGCACACACTTGGAACCATCCAATGGATTCCTTGACGACAGCTGAAGTGGCATGGATGTTCAGAGTCTCTGGACCAAGTGGCGTCAATAGGGTAGAGCGACGACAGGTAACAGATTTCGCACATACGGTAACGCTGCCGACGAGCAGTCCCTCACTGGTGGAAGATGACGAACGTACGGCTATTCGCCGAGGCATAAGGAGTACGGAGAAAAGGCATTCGTCGTGTACAAACATCAAATCATTGATTGCTTGATTGCTTACTGAGTGCCCATTGTGGATCTCTCGACAGAGATAATTATGACCTTTACTGTAACATCGATTCCTAGTAATCATATTACAAATGAATGTTTTATTTGCAGGTTAGTGCGAATCTCTTCAAATTTACTGTTTAGGTCGGTCGTGCAAAACATAAGCTAAATGTGTATTTATTCGCACATACTGTAGCGTATAATACATTGGAAAAGGCAAATTAAAAATGCAATGCTGTTAATTGCAGATACAACAGCCTATGTTTCTCGGGGCTGTACAAACAACACAATCGATTCAGACAACTGTGCAACATCGAAGTTTAGCTTGGAAACAGAAACTACTTGCCTCTGCAAAGGTAACTTGTGCAATGCTGGTCCGATCGTGAAAGCCTTTCCAAAGATCACCCTCGCATTCCTGATTATGTCGTCGTACATGTATGTTGTGACTCTTCTTTTACAATGATGACCTGGTGATGAACTGATGAACTATTAGACGCCATCCCAGCATTTGCATAATGTGCTGGCAATAAAAATAAAAACTGATTGACAATTTTTCAAGTGAACAGTGAACATACCTCTGTTAATCGTATCACAGCCGAATCAACCCAATGAAGTACTACAATGGACTCATAGCCTACATTAACATTATCGAAATCGAGCGAAAATCATAGATTGTATCAAAATAACGTTTCTTCGCTCATCATATTAATGGATGTATCTAGACATTTACTATAGCGACTTTTTGGGTACCTCACAAAAGCGCTGCCTGCACCGATCTATCATGATGCCACATGTCATTAAGACAGAAATGACGTTATTATGTAAAACAATATACGGGAAACTAGAAATGTCACCAATGCTGCGCCAACGCAAACACGTGGAACCCAGTCAACGAATTCCCAACCATTGTTAAAATATGACATCATGTTCGGGAGTTTCCGGAAAAAGCAGCGTCGATAATGTAATGCATGTACGTATGTATGTATGTATGTACGTATGTATGTATGAGCACTTGTTATAGCGCCCCTTCAAGATTTCTACTCAGAGGCGCTCCCGACTACAGCGCGGACACTGAATCGGAGTTTCACGCCGAAGCGCATGAGCAATTGCGAGTGAAGGACTTGCCCAGAGTCCCTACGCGGCGGCTTGTACGATAATGTACGATAGCACTGGCTAAGACCTCTGTGTATCTTGAGTACTGGTCTACGACAATCCTAGTAACTTTCGTAGGGCACAACAATGTAAATTTTGCTCAAATACGAGTTTGGACTTTACAATTCACTTTATGTTTGGAGTTTCCTTTCATCTGCTTAGTTTTCGCCATGAAGTCTATAGGGTATGAACGTTAACCTCGTCACTGCGCAGATTCAAATGTTTTTGTAGGCCTATGTATTGCTTTAAAAGTTGTGTAATTTGCCGGTGTCACGAAATAGAATATCTCCCTTAGCGAAATGGAGTAGGCCTATTCGGTTTAGTTTGCATTTTGGGGGTTTCTAAATGTATTCAGTCGTACTGTTTGGATTGATTGTACACATAAAATATTTTAAGTTGCGTTTCTTTAGTTTGTACGTCGACCTGAAATTAATTTACTTCGTTTTTGGTGATTTTTACTGGACTTTCGTCTTGGCTATCGTGATGCGTATGACGATGGGGGTTAGAATGGTTTATTCCCGGATACTCTAAACCGGTTTATTCCATCCGGGGGATATGCTTTAGGGGGGATAGAATATCTCGGGACACCGGCAGTTAGATCTTGCTGGAATTGTCTCGAAATCATCAGTTCATACTGGCAGTAAAATGTAATAAATATTAGTTTATTTAACAAATAAATTATTTATGTAACAAATATTACTTTGCAGTCAGTTATTATTTCAAACGGGTCATGTGCTTTGCTAAATTTAATTAGGTCAATTCGTTCACAGTCAGGTCTCATTTGGGGTTAAATATCTAAATTATAGAATCTGTTTGGCCTAGGGGGTTCGAAACAAAATTTCTGGAGACTCGGGGACCGAAGAAACAATTTCGTCATAATTAAGATCTTTATTAAATATTAATACAAACATTTACTAAGAAACTAGAATACTAATCTTTGTACGGTACCCTGACTCAACAGGATGGGTGGAGACTGTTGGGAAACAATACTTCGTACCAATTCTAATGTTGAAACCTTAGAGACTTAGTATGATGTTGAAGTGTTTCGCCTTGAAAACAAGCGCACGCATATTCAAACGCTTTACCAGACGAATGGCAACTCTCATTAAACACGACACAAGCTGCGAAGCTCAACTCCGCAAAAATCTCGTAGGCCTACTCTGGTAGTGGCAGTCTCAGCGTCGATAACAAATGCATTGCACAGCCAAGATTTCAAAAGGTCCAGAACTGCTTCCGCTGCTGCCTCTTGTGATCCAGAGAATAACATACGTACACCCACAAGTATAGTACCTCCATTAACTAGATAAGAAATCAGGAATAGCAATCTGTCCACTTTGTCGGTGTCTACTCCAGAGATGTCAGGTAAGTAGCTTGCCATCCAGTGCAAGACAGATTTACAGGCTCGAAAGTCATCCTTAGTTTGCTGGCAGCTTCACTATGTTCTTCATACTTTCTGTTTACTCACATGTACAACAGTGGCATAACTAGAGTCAAAATGGAACCCGGGCAGCAGACCAACTCAATAAATTCAACATTAAGCATAATTTTAAGTAGGAACTTGTAGACATAGCCTAATGTTTATTAATTCGAAAGTGACAAGTTAGCAACTAGGCTATTAGGCCTATAATGTTGTTAAAACTACAATAATTTACTGACTATATCATTCACCATTTTGCTACCAGATATAAAAATACGAACAATGTTACATTAGAAACTTGACAATACGCAAACCGTTAAACAATCAGCAGCCACGTAAAGTAGGCTAGTTCAAAGTTCAAACATGAAGGTCATAAAGACTACCAAGCGACATCAAGCGACTAACAAAATAAACTTAGCAAAATGCCAGATTTGAAGAGTTAGCAGCTGTAACCTTATATAAATGACACTGCATCAATTAATTATTATGTTCACGTTTGAAACGATGATAAGAATCGTAAGATAAAGATGTATTTAATTACTTCTCGATAAAGTTAAAGCAACATGCGCCGTGTATGATCACTACTGTGTTTGCAACCCGGGCACTGAACGTAATTGCCGGCTTGGTTACGCTACTGATGTACAATAAGGTTAGGGGTCGCCCATTAATTATGTCAACAAACTAGGGGGAGGGGGTTTGGAAAAGTTTGACAGTTGTTGACAAGGGGGAGGGAGTTTAGTACAATTTGACGTCTAGAAATTTTTCTCCAATAAATCAACACAGACCCTTCAAAATGGTAGCGAAAACATTAGAAATGCTAAATATGTATAAAGTGCTTAATGTTTAATACTACTAAAAAGCTGGTAAAAAACTAAACTCATATATTTTGAAATTCGAGATTGCATTTTTTAGTGCAAAATTTAAAAAAATGATTCTACATGTATTTGGCCGTTGTGTTTCTTTTTTGTAGGGGAGGGGGTTCTGGGATTGTTGACATAATGTTTTAAAGGGTCCGTCATTGTTTGACAGTTGTTGACAAGGGGGATCAGTCAAAAACTGCCTAAAATTTGTTGACATAATTAATGGACGACCCTTTATATGTTTCTAAATAATATTATTTCAGAGTTTTATGATGGTACTAAGCAACAAGGAAGCATGTTTTTATGGGTCCTCCGAAAATGTTCAAACTCAGACGTCACACATAATTTGGACAAATTACGCTAATTCAATGAGACTTGGGGCCCTTAATATTTTGTGAAAGTCATAAATTTATACAGGTGTTATTATAGAACCATATAAAAACTTTTTAGAGGGACTGCATAGAAAATGTTCAACAAAAAATATATCTGGGAACCCTAATCCGAGGTTTTGAGCCAGCCAATATTAAACTTTCGACCGACTGTTTCCTTTTAGCTGTACGGTAATCAACAAAAATATATCCGGAAGTGAGCTGTTCGCCTACAGCTCTGACCGCAGTGTTATTTTAGCTGTATGCAGCAGATTATATATCCGGGGATCCAGAACTAATTATTTAGCTGTATGCAACAGCCGCGTGTTTCCGGGTATACTATAAGGCTACAGCAGATATTTGATATTTCAGTCAAATAATGTAAGTAGTTGGTGTCTCGCTGATACAATGTGGTGTGCGCGCGTGTGCGTGTTTCAGTGTATAAGCTTTTTTGCTGCACATGCACCCTTTGTTTCGTTAACAAGTTTGCATTATAGTAGACAGAGCCAATCTTGAGAAGTTTTGCGGAACATCTGCTGCTCTGGGCTTATAGACTACTAAAGGTAATATCAAGTAAATGTCGTGATAATGTAGTGATGCAGCAGTTCATGACACCATCTGAAATCAACGCAAAACCTGCACCCAGGCAGCTATTTGCGAAAGATGAAACGTTAATGACTTAGTTAAATAAGTTACTTTCGACGTTTTCTGCAAGCGGAACCCAGCGCAGGGACTGTAAGGACGGTTTCTAGTAGGTCTGGTTTTCGTGACCAATAAATCTGCGAGAACTACATTTTAGTCTGCTGCTAGTGTTTCTGAGATAACAGTCGAAATTAAATGATGAAACAATATATCATAGACCTAATATAAGTTTTACTATTTGTTATACAGTAGTTGTCATTGTCAATTATATCTAACAGTGCGGTGCGGTTCTCTGTTTCAAGTCTGGAGCGCCTCTGGGAAGTTTTCTTGATGAAAAGCTGTGTAAGTATGCACTCTACGATTACAATCAAAGCGCAAAGGGTAATCAGTTGTACGTAGATGATTTGCCCAGTTTCCGACTCAGTGAAGGGTAAAGTTGCCTCGATCCATATTACGGATGATCCGAACCTGTGCGCACTTTAGGCCATGAACTACACTTTCAATAAACGAACTCTTACCTTATTTTATCTTACTTTACCTGAATATTCTTACCTTACCTGACATTATCAGATACCCCACTATATCTGGATAACGTTTATAAATCAGTGAGCTATACTGTGTCAAGCAAATTCATCATTGGTTGTACGAGATTAATTATTGGAAGTTAGAAAGAACTTAGAAATCCTTTATTACCGTTAATAGCGTTTAATCCTGAAATTTTGTCACAATTATCACGACTCTAAGCTGCCGTTTTTTAATATACGATATTTTTAAGTAGGCCGAGTGAAGGATCTTCAGAATAATAATTTGGCTAAATTCGAGGAAATGCATCTGTTCAATGTCGTCTGTTTCTAGGGATTTAAAATGTATTCCTACGCGACCGTGGTCGGTATTTCCATCGTCGTCAGCTTAGGACACTCGGAGGCCTACGTCAACTGCTACGATTGTGAATGGGACAATGCTCCAAGTTCCAATGCGAAGGACTGCTTCGGCCCCGATATGACAAATGTTCCTACCTGTGTCGGAGCAACCTGTATATTGCACTACAACACCTGCAGCGGAACTCCTGAAAAATGCCACGTCTTTCACTTCAGACAAAGTAAATTAAACGATTATAAATATCATTTACTAGCAAACTATGGCAATTACTACATTGAATGTATGTAATGTAATTGAACATTTATATAGCGCCCCTTGTAGATATCTACTCAGGGGCACTCTCTGCGCTAGCCTTTATGATGCTAAATGTCACTACGAACGAATATATTGCATCAGTTACCAAAACAATGCACAGTAAGCTGTAAGAGTCACCAGTGGTAAACGCACACACGTGGAACCATCCAACGGATTTCCGTCGACAGTTGAAGATGGCATGGATGTTTAGTATCTCTGGACCACGTTGCGTCGAAGACAGGTGACAGCGTTCGCACACACGATGACGCTGCCGACGAGCAGTCCCTCATTGGTAGAAGATGACGCACGTCTGGCTTTTCTTCGAGACATAAGGAGTACGGAGAAAGGCATTCGTCGCGTGTCGGTTGGTAGATTGAAGAGCCACCAGTGTATAACGAATGTGACCAGCTTGCTGCACACAAGCCCGATTTACTGTTGGTATGTATAATTACCATAGGCGACCTTAGCCTCGTATACATGGCTCTGTCCCTCTATACCTCCTTGTCCCTCTTTCTTCCTTCCTCTGAGTCTGACTTAATTCCTTCTATTAATGTTACGTCAACCATGTTAACTGATAGGAAGAGAACGCAAGTAGGCAAGTGTGATTTCGAGCCCATTAAGTTCTGCACATCATGATAGCTCATTATTTGCTCCAATAGCGTTAGACTTAATTTCTACTTATCGGTGGGAGTTCCGTTGGGCAGTGAGTTGTGGACTACAATGGACGACGGCCGCTACTTCCGTCCATTAAATTCTAACCTAAGGAAACTGCAGTCAACAACCTGCCGGAGGCCTCTTAGATCCTGTTGTTTCAAGAAGGGTTTACGCGAAAATAAAATGGCCGTTCCCTCTATTAATCAAAAGCCTTTAAAACAATAGGCCTAATATCGATAGTACAAATAGGAACAATAATAAAAAAAGTATCCATTCATAAAAGAAAGAGCGACGCAACAGACAACTTGCACCTGACCAGCACCTTGAAGAGGCGCCACATAAATTTCGACTGATTGATTGATTGCTGAACGAGTGCCCATTGCGGATGTCTCGACAGAGATGACCTTTACAGCGATCCTTATTAATTGTATCATAATTTAATTTATTAGTTGCAGCTTAGTGCGAATCTCTTCAATTTACTGTTTAAATCGTACAAAACATAAGAGTTCTGTGCATTAATTACTGGGGCTGTATACACTACACTGGATTAATCTGATTAGAAATGCAATGTTGTTAATTGCAGATGCAACAGCCTCTGTTTTTCGGGGCTGTACAAACAACATAATCGATTCAGACAACTGTGCATCATCGAAGTATAGCTTGTATACAGAAATTACTTGCCTCTGCAAAGGTGAATTGTGCAATGCTGGTCCGATCGTGAAACCCTTTCCTGAGATCACACTCGTCTTTCTGATTATGTCGTCGTATGCTGTGACTCTTCTTTAACAATGAAAGGAATGATGATCTGGCATAAGATGTAATTAATATATGCCGGTGTCACGAAATAGAGTATTCACCCATACACGAGTAGGGTATAGTTCCCTTGTTTGGGCACCTTAAGGATTAAAGGCTCGTATCATATTGATTTTGACACGTATACTTATTGTTTGGTGTTGTTTGGTTAGCTGAAACAGTAGGTAATGAAAATATATTGAATACATACAATAGATTGCAAAGCAATATTAGTTGTGCAGAAAAAATGACACACCCCTCAAAGTGCCCATATTAGGACATGGTGCCCTAATTTGAACACTAAATATTTAACGTGTAATAATTATAGTAGTAAATATGGCCTCAATTTGGGCATACAAAGTTACCTAGAATGGGCACTGCCCAAATTAAGAATAAGCTTTACCCAATATTAACGTGTAATATAGTAGTAAATTTGGCCTCATACACTGCCCAAATTAGGAACACCCAATGGTGCCCAAATTAGGCTCTACGCAATACCCCCCTAGGAAAATTTTTTTTAAAGTGTGCTTACTTTCTCCCTCATTATTGCTCACATGGGGCGAAAAAGCTACACTTCACCAAACATCTGCAAAAAACCGATTGAAAATACATTAAAAAACAACGCGCCCACAGCTACTGAACCGTATATCGAACATTATAGAAAACTGGCATGCTAAAACATTTACTTCTTACTTTCGAAGCGCAATTTTCCGCCGACATACGTTGCTGTTTTATAACAGCAATACTTATAGTTAATAATATTTCCTAGAAGGCACCACCGTATGTCGTCTATATTTTGAGATTCAAGAGGGTGCCCATGTTAGGAACCTGCCCACATTAGGGTTACCCACCCTATCCCCCTTAGCGAAATGGAGGTTTCGGTTTAATTTTGCATTTTTGACGGTTTCTAAGTGTATTCAGTCGTACTGTTTGGATTTATTGTACACATAAAATATTTTATGTTGCGTATCTTTAGTTTGTACGTCGACCTGAAATTATTTTACTTCGTTTTTGGTGATTTTGACTGGATTTTAGTCTTGGCTATCGTGATGCGTATGACGATGGGGGATAGAATGGTTTATCCCCGGATATTCTAAACCGGTATATTCCATTCGGGGGATAAATTCATACATCCCCCCGGATAGTCTTAGGACGGATACTCTATTTCGTGATACCGGGAATAGAAATGAAAACTGATTGACAATTTATTTTCAAGTGAAACGTGAACACATCTCTGTTAATCATATTATAGACAAAGAAACCCAAGCAAATTTAGCAATGGAGTCATGCATTAGCAAAATCTAAATCTTGCGAAAATCATCGATTGTATCAAAATAATGTTTTTTGCTATCATATTATAATTATATGAATGGATATGTGGCGGACAGGCCACAAGGCAGAATGAAGACTATGTATGATCCATAATATCTTAATATTGACGTTTTTCTCTATACGGTGTCGCCCCTCTGAATCGCTAGGTGGAATTTAATCAGCGATCGATTAGAACTGCAGTTATAATAATAAAAATTATACGGTAGCTATTCTTTTTGCTATGTTGGCGATTTTTAAAAAAAACTACACCCTTTTAAGAGTCACGGGACTGATCAGCTGGAGCCACAATGGATAGGGAAACTCGGAACAGCATTACAGTTTACGGCAAAACAGTCAATCAACAAGATAGCCAGAAGAGAATGGCTGAAATTGGTGGAAAAGCAGTCTAAACCAGTGCATCCCAAAGTGACGGTCCGCGGACCGACACACTCAGTTGCCGATCCGCAAAGTGAGTCAAGAAACTGGTCAAACTGTCTCGGAATCAAGAAATGACTATTATATGTTGAAAAGTCATAACAAAACACTAACTACGTTAGCATTTAAAGGGCAACAGAGTCGAGGAATTGGCTAAACACGCATTTAGGCCCAAATCAATTTTAATACATTTTGAAGAACTTAGGTGATCGAAAAAGAAAAGAGAAATAATTAATCATTAATAAATTTGACACTGGTCATCCTGCAGTGGAAAAATTCCTGCCAGTCCGTGACACTGCAAAGTTAATTCCTGCCGGTCCGTGACACTGAAAAGTTTGGGAAGCCCTGGTCTAAATAAGCAAAGCTACAATTTATGGCCAAAGATAGGGCGTCGCTGAAATTTAATTTACGATTTGAATCTCTTAGTCACTTTTATTTGAGACGGGTTGAATATGATAGTATAAATATGAAACGACCTTTATAATGCATGATGACGTTAGAATAGAGCATGTAAAACGCTGCAGTGCCTATAATGTAGTGTAGGCTGTCAACTTTTGATTTTGCCATTCCCGGACGCCCGCATTGTGTGACTCGATATGCCATTACCAATGTTCCCTGTCTACATCCTTGTAACGAATGTTGCGTCATCCTAGTGAGGATCTGCAGTCTAGGCCTAATTAAAATAGTCGTTAAAAATTAGTCAAATCGTGAAAAGACAAGTGGCCTATACAATGCTTCTTCTCTAGAAAAAAGGTTCCGGAACTCAACAAATTCAGAACAATTATAGGGGCACTGTTTTTGCTAATAATTCTATTTCATACATGTCAATATCAATAAACACTTGAAGCACTGAAATTAAAGTATCTAAATAATTTAAAATAATTTTAATTAATAGTTTTAATTAACTAAATTATTTTTTAATAGCTGAAAAAGGTCCCGGAACTGCCCTCTGTTTAAAATTTGAATCAACTTAAGGAGCAAAACGTTTACTAAATTCCAGTATCTTACCAGACTTTACGGGCCAAGCAAGGAAAACATTTATTTAAACATAAATATAGTTACACCAAATTCTGGGACAATTTGGGACCAATCCGGGACACGGAACGCACAAGGCAGATTCCGGTACTCTGTCCTGGCGTATCCGGGACGGTTGGCAGCCCTAATGTAGAGTGGTGGTCCTTACTACTCTACACATGCAGAGTAGAGAATGACATTGAAAATTTGCCCGCGGGAAAACCGCGGTAACCACGGTAAATCACGCGGTAATGGGGACAACAGTTGCGGTATACCGCGGTAATGGAGACAACAATTGCGGTAATACCGCGGTAATGGGGGTTTACTCTCGCGTTAATATCGCGGTGATGGGGAATGAGCCGGTATCACGAAATAGAGTATCCGTCCTAGGACTATCCGGGGGATGAATGAATTTATCCCCCCGGATGGACTATACCGGTTTAGAGTATCCGGGGATAAACCATTTCTATCTCCCATCGTGTGAAATCATCCCCCGGGGATACAAATGCACAGGTATACGGTATTATTTTTTTAATGCGTATAATTTATGAATATATATTTTAATCAAAATCCAAAGCCATAAATATTTAAAGCAAGTGACTGTAGGTGAGCCTTCTAGTTCAAAAGTCCATTTTAAATGTTCACTTTGAAGCACTGTTCCACTAAAGTTAATGCGCTCTTTCAGATCATAAATTCAGTTCACCTGCTTAACGGCTCTATTAGGCGAATAATTTTTGACGTAGGCCTATTGAATATACAGTAGAACTGACAATAAGCAGTGCACACAACATTTCATTAGTTAATCATGCTTTTTAAATTTATTCTTAATGTTTGCTGCTTTGACTGCACTTTTGTGCAAAAGTTGTTCAAGTCAGCTTGTTTCTCTTTTGCGTATAAATCTTTTCACTCAGTGACACCACTATGGCATTGCACTGCGGACCATTCCCACTTGAGCGCCACTGATCGGTGTGCACTGAGAGAGGCACTATATAAATTGATAGATACAATACAATACCTGAGCCACTCTTCCAGTGGCGTGAGGGCATTGCTTCCAGAGGTCCCGAGCAAATTTTCTTCTGGTCTGGACTCTTCCATCTCCGAAGTTCGTGTCGTTTAAAAGAAGGAAGAATGACTGCTCATATTTCCATCGCATCAAGACCTTCACGCAACTAATTATGCGAATGGACTAACTCTGAGGCATTGCTTAATTAACGTGAGATTACAAGAGCACACAGAACACAAGAGCCCTTGAAGTTGGTTCGTTGCCTCAAATGGCTTCAATGACCTTGCTGGTACGAAACGACCGATATCCAGCGCGCGCTACCAAGTCACCTAATTAGCACCTTATTCCCTTATAAGTACACTGTCGTTTGTGACTGCTGATAGGCCTATTTGTCTTCCTTTTTTTAGACACTAAGTCTTCCATCGCATCAAGAACTTATTATGCGAATGGATTAACTTTGAGGCATTGCTTAATTAACGTGAGATTACAAGAGCACACAGAACACAAGAGCCCTTGAAGTTGGCTCGTTGCCTCAAATGGCTTCAATGACTTTGCTGGTGTACCTATAGATACGAAACGACCGATATCAAGCGCGCGCTACCAAGTCATCTAATTAACACTTTAGTCCCTTTTCATGACACTGTGTCTTAATTACATTTTGTATGAAATCCCCTACGTTGTCTCCGTACTTTCAAGGATTCAGGTAATTACGCCACTATTTAATGTCATCATTTCATAAATAAATAGCACAGTACCAGAAATAAAATTTATAAAAGTTATTTGAATTTCTAAGTTACCCAAATATGCGAAATGTTGTCCTTATATACAGTACCGGTAATCTCCGATTGACTGAAAAACTGACTTATATTTCTCCATAATTTTTATCATAACATAACATAACATAGGTTTTTATTGCTCCCAAAAAGTACAGTAACAAATCATCATATTTCAAATAATACTAAGTTGGGATACAAAAGGAGGACCTAAAGGGACCAGAGTCCCGCTAAGCAGGGCCACCTATGTACCAGTGCTGTTAGGTGGAGGTTGATAACATAATGTTCAGGATTGAGAGTGAATTAAGCAACAACTGAAGTGTTTTATATAAGTAAAAATTGTAAGCAGGCCTACAAGTTTTAATAAAGTAAGCTAGTCTACACTCTATACTCACAAAGTTTAGTTTTTAATAATTATGTTAGTTTATGTTAGTCAGCATGGACTTAGCCTATGTGGACTTATGCTTACAACTTTAAATTAGGAAAGATTTCAATATTTTTAATTTCTCAATTTCTTATTAAACAAAACATATAAAAATAAAATAATTGTTGTAGATTAATGTTACTTAATTGGGTTGTTTGTTGATTACAATTAAATTGTTTAAATACAGTTTTTACTTTCAAAATGCAGTACAAGATGTAATAGAGTAAAATTATTTTCTAGTTTCTTTTGTCCCGTTTTTCCGTTTTTATTTGTTGTTGTTGAAAAGACTACATTTTTCGTTTATGATTCAGTTTTAAGTTTTAGCGGTTTTTACCAACTATGGTTATAAATTTACTTAAATAGCACAATTTGTAATTAATTTGCAGGGGGATACTTTTTGAAGGGGGATGATTTCGTACAACTCATGGGGATACTTTCGCACGAGGGGGGATAGTCCTTCACGTTCAGATTCATCCGGCCGGATACTTCATTTCGCTAAGGGGATATAATTCTAATGGGGATACTTTATTTCGTGACACCGGCAATAAAATCGGGTGATGTTAAGAACTTGAGAACTGATAAGAAGATTTGCTTATTTCCTGAAGCCTACTAGTCAGAATTTCTTACTAGTCAGAATTTCTGACTAGTAGGCTTCAGGAAATAAGCAACTCAGAAATAGTCAGGACTTGGTTAATGCAAACTGTCGATAGGATAATAACAGACTAATGCAGTTCAGCAATACAAATAGCTTTTCAAGCTAAATAATGTAATTTTTTTAAATTTGCATTGGTGTAAACTTTTTGCGAGGAATGTGATGTCGTCCTGCGGGGATGGGTGATGATGGGGAGAAACCTGCGGGGATGGGGTGGGGATGGGGACAAACCATGCGGGGATGGGGCGGGGATGGGGAAGACTTACTTGTTGCGGGGTGGGGATGGGGACGATATTTTCTCCCCGCGTCACTCTCTGATGCAGAGTCAGTGGTGGTTCGTACCCTCTGCGCATAGTGACACGGTGCTTTAGTGTCGTTGGTTCGGGTGAGTAACGGACGCCCATGCGTCCAGAATAAGTCTAATCCGTGCGCTCCCGAGTGATTGTCTAGGTCGAGATAACGTAGAGACTTTGTCATAAGTATTCCTGGTCCTCAGAACTTAGAGAACGTTTGGTGTCCCTTATTATTGGCGATAGTTTAGGAGTCACGAGATGTAGAATGGTAAGTCGAAGTTAAGATCAGGTAGAGAGGAAGAGGAAGCGCGTAGCTAAGAAGGTAAACACGAAGAGAAAGACTCCTGAGACGGCCATCCTCAGGACGTTGCCATTCGTAGACCGCGGAATCAGGCAGAGTATGGCCCCGAGTTAGAGCTGTTTAGAGTTATCTCTCTAAGACAATTGGCCCATCCTAGACCTTCCCTGACAGAAACGACACCCTAGGTAGAGATCGAGAACAGCCATTTACATTGAAAGTATGCAAATAGTCAGTGACTCGGGCAACTCCAAACGGACTGTGGCCTGAAGTAGACGGCGTCCCGTGAGCAGGAGGTATACCGTCCGGGGCGGCGTTCGCCACAGATGCATCTGCTCATTTACCATAGGGCCTTTTCATTACATCACAAAAGTGCTTCCTGAGGCGATCTATCAAAATATCAAGTGTCATTAAGACAGAGATATCATTAGCAAGTAAAACAATGTACGGAAAACTAGAAGAGTCACCAATGGCGCGTCGCAGCACACACGTTGACCCCAACTAACGGTTTCCCAACCATTGTTAACAGATGACCTGTTCGGGAGTTTCCGTACCAAGCTGCGTCGATAATATAATGTACGAATCCGATGGCACTGGTTAAGACCTCTGTGTATCTTGATTATTGGTCTACAACAATCCGAGTATCTTTCATAGGGCCAAACAATGTTTGCTCAAATACGAGTTTGGAATTTGGAATTCACTATATGTCTGTAGTTTCCTTTCATCTGATTAGTTTTTCTAATGGAGTCTATAAGGTATGAACCTTAACCTCGTCAGTGCGTAGATTCAAATGTTTTTGCAATCCTATGTAGGCTACTGCTAATAAGAGTAATGATATTTTCCGGCGGTTAGGTCCTGCTGGAATTGTTGTTTCGAAAGAGTCAGGTTAATACTGACAGAAAATATGACAACAATTAATTTGTTTAACAAATAAATAATTTATGTAATAAATATTCACCGGAAGTCTGTTGTTAATTCCAGCGGACCATGTGCTTTGTAAAATTTAATTAGGCCGAGGTCAATTTCACAACAGCCAGGCCTCGTTAGGGCTAAAATATCTGGATCGTGCAATCTGTTTGGACTAACTAAAGCCTAAATACATTTTTTTCCGAGACTCCGAGGCCGAAGAAACAATTTTTGTCATTATTTAAATCTTTATTAAATATTAATACAAACACTTAGCCTACCGGTACTGACAAAACTGGTTTGCGTGGTTCGCCGTTTCCAACAGGATTGGTAGAAACTGTTGGCAGGCAATACTTCCTAGCATACCAATCTTAATGTTAACACTTTAGAAACATAATAATAATAACATTATAGCATTATTTTATATTATGATGTTAAAATATTTCGCCCTATGTACAAGCACAACGTATATTCGGACGTTTTCACTGACACGTGCCAACTATTCTACATAAGACACAAGCTGAGAAGTTCAACTCAGCCAAGGCCATTATGATACTCCACAGTAACTCTTGAGGTGCCAGTCCCACGCTTGGATAAAGGAGGGTGACGCTAATCATCTTATTTATGACACTGCGCCGTTAAACAGCAACTTACCAACCCAACTGGAAGGATATTCCTTGGTAGATGATTAACATACCATTTGATCAGCGTCCTTCAAGACACTGATATATGGGCATATCGCACACTGGCCGCCTAGTGTTTATGATCTAATCTCACCGAAATGTTTAGCATCTAATATTAATTTTTGCCATTTATATAAACCTTCATCAACAACGCTCATTAGACGTTCATGATCGTAGTCGTAACCTTCACATTTCTAAAGAGCTACTCTAAAGCTGAACGCAGGGAACCAACTTATTCACGAGCGCTGCGTCGTATCAGAGGGGTTGTCCAGAGATCGATGTTAAGAGGAAGTCCGAGTCTGGTTGCCACATTGACCATGCAGAGTCAGGAGGTAGAGCTGCTACGGTGGGTTTAGTTGAGGCCGAGAAAGCTTGGATTGGAAGGCGGAAGATCGGATGGATTAGGATAGGAATTCTTGAAGAGATGAGACTTGAGTCGTTCTACAATTGCAATACATCGATGTCTTATGTCGCGCCTGTAATCAGGACCTCCTTCCGTTTTCGAACCTGACTGTCTGTTGTCTTTTGTAAATAAGTCACATTGTTTCGACTATAGTCTGTAATATTTTGGGGCCGTATGCTGGCTCGGAACAACATTGTGTTAGGCTTAAGTTTTAAATTAGGCATCAATCCATGCAACGTATTACTATATGTTCATTCGTGATATACGCAGAATTAGGCGTTATGTGCCCATGTCTGCAAGAATATCTCTGGCAAATGCATTGGTTTCCAGTCGCCTAGACTATTGTAACTCACTTCTTACTGGTATCAATAAATCAAACATACTGAAGCTGCAGAGGGTTCAGAACTCTTTGGCTAGAGCCATAACTAATACATCCAAATATGAACATATAACCCCGCTGCTTAAATCTCTGCATTGGCTTCCTGTTCATGAAAGAATTCGTTTCAAACTGGGGCTCAAACTTGTGGGGCCTAAGCTACGGCTTATCTGGCTTATGCCTGAATCCGGCACTGAATGTCACCAGCTGGCTGCACACAAGCCCGTTTTACTGTTGGTATGTATAAGTACCATAGGCGACCTTAGCCCCGTATACATGGCTCTGTCCCTCCCTACTTCCTTGCCTCTCTTCCTTCCTTTCTCTCAGTCTGACTTCCTTCTTTCAATTAATGCTACGTCAACTATGTTAACTGCCATGATTGAAAGGGTAGCCTACTCAAGTAGACAAGACCTTAGTGTGATTTCGAGTTCAGTAAGTTCTGCACATCATGATAGCTCATTGTTTGCTCCAATAGCATTAGACTTAATTTCTACTTATCTTTGGGAGTTTGGTGAGTCCGTTGAGCAGTGAGTTGTGGACTATGATGGACCACGGCTGCTATTGCCGTCCATTCAGTTTCAAACAAAACAAACTGCGGTCAACAATCTGCCTCTGAAAGTTTGCGCAGAAATAAAATAACTAGACCTTCATTAATCAAAAGTATTTAAAACAATAGACTTTTAATATCGATAACAAAAAGATAACAAAAATATCCATTCATAAAACAAAGAATCTTATTTGTCTCGAGCACTGCAACAGCCAACTTGCACCTGACCAGCACCCCGAAGAGGCGCTATATAAATTTCGACTAAATTGATTGATTGCTCAGCGAGTGTCCATGGCGGATGTCTCGACTGAAATTACCTGTACAGCGATCCTTATTTATTGTATTATAATGTATTTATTATTTACAGGTTAGTGCAAATCTCGTTAAGTTAACTGTTTAGATCCTAAAAAACATAAGCTTGCTGTGCATTAATTACTGGAGCTTACACTACATGGGATAAAGCTAATTAGAAATGCTGTTAATTGCAGATGCAACAGCCTCTGTTTCTCGGACCTGTATTAACGAAACAATCGATGAAGACAACTGTGCAGTATTGAAGACTAGCACGTATACACAAACTACTTGCCTTTGCAAAGGTGAATTGTGCAATACTGGTCCGACCGTGAAAGCCTTTCCTAAGATCACACTCGTCTTCCTGATTATGTCGTCGTATGTTGGGACTCTTCTTTAACAATGAAAGGAATGATAATCTGGCATATGATGTCATTCTAGCATTTGATAATTATAATATGCTGGCAATAAAAATGAAAACTGACAATTTTTTAAAGTGAAATATGAACACATCTCTGTTAATAATATTATAGACAAACAAACCCAAGAAAATACAGCAATAGAGTCATACATTAGCATTATCTATATCTAGCGAAAATCGTAGATTGTATCAAAATTAGTTATCCTGGCTAATCATATATGTTAATGGGTGTATCTGGACATTTAATATAGCAGGTTTTTAGCGCCTCATAAAAGCGCTGCCTACGCCGATCTATCGTCATATCAAATGTCATTAAGGCTGAAATGTCATTAGGAAGCAAAACAACGCACAGAAAACTGGAAGAGTCACCAATGGCGCGCCCACGCACACACGTGGAGCCTAATCAACGGTTTCCCAACCATTGTTAAAAGATGACATCATGTTCTGGAGTTTCCGGAAAAGCATAGTCGATAATATAATGTACGATAGCACTGGTTAAGACCTCTGTGTATTTTGATTACTGCTCTATGACATTCCTAGTATCTTTCATAGGGTCAAACAATGTTTGCTCAAATACGAGCTTAGACTTTAGAATTCACTATATGTTTGGAGTTTCCTTTCATCTGCTTAGGTTTCACAATGTAGTCTACAGGGTATGAACGTTAACCTCGCCAGTGCGTAGATTCAAATGTTTTGTAGGCCTATGTACTGCTTGAAGAGTTGTGTTATTTCCGACATTTAGGTTTTACTGGAATTGTTGTCGCGAATTTCGTCAGTTCATACTAGCAGAAAATATGATAAATATTAATTTAGTTAACAAATAAATATAAATTAAATAATTTATGTAATAAATATTACTTTGCAGTGAGTTGTTAATTCAAACGGGTCATGTGCTTTGTTAACAATTATTTTTTTATTTATTCCAAAAATTTATATAGCGCTCCTTCAAGATTCCTACTCAGATGATCTGGCTGAACTATTAGATGCTATTCCAGCATTTTAAAATATACTGGCAAAAAAAATAAAAACTGATTGACAATTTTTTCAAGTGAAATGTGAACACATCTCTGTTAATCATATCACAGACAAATGAACTCAATAAAATACAGCAATTGAGTCATACAGTAGTACAGCTGCACTCTTTAAATCTAGCACAAATCATCGACTGTATCAAAATTACGTTTCTTCGCTGATCATAAAATTATATGAATTCATGCATCTGGACAGTTATTAACTGTTTCTTTATGAATCTCTGTGTATCTTGATTAACGCTCTGCGAGAATCCTAGTATACCTTGCATAGGGCCCAACCATATTTTTGCTCAAATACCAGTTTAGACTTTAGAATTCACTATAATTATGTTTGGAGTTTTCTTTCATCTGCTCTGTTTTTGTAATGTAGTCATACCCAATATCGTCATAATTAATAGGGCATGAAAGTTAACCTCACCAAAGCGTAGATTCAAATGTCTGTGTAGGCCTATGTACTGCTGTAAGAGTTTTATATAATTATTTGCCGACAGTTAGGTCTTGCTGGAATTGTCTCGAAATCGTCAGTTCATATTGGCAGAAAATGTGGTAGATATTGTTTTAGTTAAAAGTAAATGATTTATGTAATAAATTTAACTCTGCAGTTAGTTGATGATTCAAAGGCAGTCGTGTGCTTTGTTGAATTTAATTACAACAATCCGTTCACAGTCGGGCCTCGTTAGGGCTAAACTATCTGAATTGTCGAATCTGTTTGGACTAAAGGCTTCAATGCTATTTTCCGGAGACTGGGGTGGGTAGGGGGTGGCTAAGAAGCAATTTCGTCATAATTAAGATCTTTATTATTATTACAAACATTTACTAGAAAAAAACTAGTATAATAATCTTTGCATGGTACGTCGTTTCAGCCGGAATGGTAGAAACTGTTAGCAAAAAACACTTCCTGCCAATTTTAATGTTTACACTTTAGAAGCCTAATATGATGTTAATCTCCTTCGTCTTAAATAAAGCACAATGATTATATGGTCAGATGTTTTACATGACGGATGGCAACTGTCGTTCATAAGACACAAACTGCTAAGTTCAACTCTGTCAAGGTCTGTACTATGGTAGTGCCAATCCCAAGCTTGGATAAAGGAGGGTGACGCTATTCAGCTTTTTATGACAGCATCGTTAAACAGCAACTAACCAACCAAATTGGACGGCTATTCCATGATAGATGATTAACATGCCATTTGAAAGGCTATTCATTTTACCATTTATATAAACATTTATTTACAATGCTCATTAGACGTCCGTACTCGTAGTCGTAATTTCCACATTTCTAAAGAGCTACTCTAAAGCTGAACGCAGGGCACCAGATTATTCAGGAGCGGTGCGTCGTATCAGAGGCGTTGTCCAGATATCGATGTCCAGTGGAGGTTCGAGTCTGGTGTTGCAGAGACCATGCAGATAGAGGAGGCAGAGCGACTGCTACGGTGGATTTCGTTGATAAGACGAGAAAGCTTGGATTGGAAGGCTGAAGATCGGATGGATTAGGGTAGAAATTCTTGAATAGGTGAGACTTGAGTCGTTGTACAACTGCAATACATCGATGTTTTATGTCTCGTCTGTAATCAGGACCTCCTTCCGTTTTCGAACCTAACTGTCTGTTGTCTTTTGTAAATAAGGCACATTGTTTCGATTATGGTCTATAATATTTTTTTGGTTTTTTAGATGACCTTACACTGGGAGGTGACCCATCGGCGGTAGCGCAAGATATCCAATATATTTCCACTTTGGAGACTTCTTTGGGCCTGCGTCTGAACCGCCAGAAATGCGAAACCCTTATGTTGGAGGCCGCACACTCACTGGATCCTCGCTGGTCAGACTTTAGCCGGCGGGACCCTGACTCACTCACTCTGCTCGGGGCGCCACTCTTTAGAGGGGCAGCGCTGGATGCCTCTCTTTCCCAACACTGTGACGACCTATAAAGGGCTTTTACAAAACTCGGCCAGCTTCCTTCCCAGAACGCCCTCACTCTTCTTAGGTCCTCCTTCGGCTCCTCGAAGTTAGGTTACCTTCTTCGTTGTTCCCCGTGCGCTGACCATCGGGCCCTGCAATCGCTTGACTCGATCATGCGTACCGGGCTCGAACTTATAGTCAACACCTCATTTAATGACATCCAATGGCTACAGGCAACGCTGCCGGTGAGAGATGGCGGCCTTGGTCTTCGTAGAGTTGTTTCGCTTGCTTCTTCTGCCTATTTGGCTTCAGCTGCAGCAACTCTTGAGCTCCAAATGGCCATCCTCGGCGGCAGCGCATTGGTACCCGATGTCGTCTTTGACGACCTGCTTTTGTCGCGCCAACAAACATTGCCCACTGTCATGTCACCGTTGCCCTACTTGCCCACTGTCATGTCACCGTTGCCCACTAGGCAAAACATCTGGGATCGCCCGCTGATCGAGCTGGATAAGACCAGAATCCATCTCTGGCCGGGATACGATAACCCGGTCGACCAGGCCAGGCTGACTGCCATCTGCAGCCCCCACTCAGGCGACTGGCTGGCGGCACTTCCGATTCCATCATGTGGACTCACTTTGGATAACGAGGCCGTTCGCATTGCGGTTGGCCTTCGTTTGGGACTTGACATCTGCAGCCCCCACACCTGCCGATGCGGAGCCCTGGTTGGTTCTAACGGACACCACGGCTTCGTTTGCAAGCAGGCATGTGGACGCTCCCTGCGCCACTTTACCATCAACGATATCATCTGGCGCGCCCTATCGAGGGCCGATGTCCCCTGCACCAAGGAACCGGTCGGCCTGTTTAGGTCGGACGGTAAACGTCCGGATGGCGCCACTTTAATCCCCTGGTCGGAGGGTAGATACTTGGCATGGGACGCCACGGTGGTCCACTCGTGCGCACTCTCGTATGTCACCCACCCCGCCGGGTCCAGGGGCCCGCCTCAGCACAGGCGGCTGAACGTAAAGACCTAAAATATCAGGGACTGCCCCCGACCCACAAATTCCAGGCGGTGGCCTTTGAGACCTTGGGCCCTATCAACCTCTCAGGTGCAGAATTCATCAGCAGTATAGGTAGTCGCCTATCCATCATCAGTGGCGACCGCCGTGAGGCGTCGTTTCTTTTTCAGCGTCTATCTGTCTGCATACAACGCTACAACTCTGTCACTTTTAACGGGACCTTTCCAGCGACTCCAGACGACGAGGCTTGATTTTCCAGACACTGTCCCCTGCTCCTAAATTAATTTTTTCCAAATCCTGAGGGATCATTGATACCTCGGGTAAAAAAAAATAATAATAATAATAATAACAGTGACAATTTATATGGCGCCGTAACACAGCCATGCCGTTACAAGGGCGCCTCACAGTCAACTAACAGCAGGGTAGGCCTTAGCAGAACAAATAAGTCTTGAGTCCAGATTTGAAGGAGTCAACTGTGTTAGCCGCTCGCAGGGCAGGAGGAAGACCGTTCCAGCATCTGGGGCCAGCCGCCGAGAAAGCGCGATCGCCAAAACGGGTTTTCATCCGTTTTACGCGAAGATCGCTTTTCTCGAGCGATCGGAGTCGCAACCCGGAGGCGGAAGAATGCGTCCCGATGCAGTAATCGCGCAAATACTCAGGCGCGGCCCCATGAAGTGACTTGTAGACCAACAAACAGATTTTGAACTCAATACGCAGAGAGACTGGCAGCCAGTGCAGAACATCACGGAGGAGCGGCGTGACATGATCGTATTTCCTCCGGTTGCATAGCAGCTTCGCAGCAGCGTTGAGAACGGACTGCAGACAATCCAAGAGGCACTTGGGCGCACCGACCAGTAGGCTGTTGCAGCGGTCAACCTGAGAGGTGACGAACAGCGGCAACGGCCGCGGTCGCAGCCTCGAAACATGAAGATGCTGGGTACAATTGTAGTAGAATTACTTCCTGCACTTGACGAGCTCACCAACGGGTGACTACTGGTTAAGATGGTTCATAAAGAGTGACTACTGGTTAAGATGGTTTTCATAACGGGTGAATACTGGTCAAGATGGTTTTATAAAGAGTGAATACTGGTTAAGGTGGTTTTCATAACGGAAAATAGTGGTGAAGATGGTTTTTATAGCGAGTGAATGCTGGTTCCGCTGGTTTTCAGAAAACACTTCTGAGTTCTCTTGAGACAGACATTGTTTCGACCAACCGTACCAGTTCTTTACACAGCATGGCAATAAATAACATGTTCGGCAATTTGGGAATGCTTTTCAGAATTTCCAGACTTATCATCACACCATTTAAAATCACACTACATGTCTTTAGGTAAATGCTCCCCATATGTAACATCCTTACTTAAACTAGGGTAAAATTAAAGATGAAACTCGCTTGGAAGAGGTTTTTAAAGAATGTAATATTTACAACAAGAGATTAAACAGACATAACATTCGAATTTCCTCTATTGGAACGATACAGGATAACTCTTGTCGTGACACCAATTTATATAGCCATCAACTTCTCGATGAGCAGGCGATGAACAGAGACGAGTGGAAGAGATGCGTTGCCCGATGTGCAGACCAGCACGACAAGGACTAAGTACTAAGTACTATAGGTACTCAACTGCTTCTGCAGGTTATCAACTAGTCAATAGTCGAGCACTTATGCGTTAAGCTAATAATAATTGGTCCTCAAAAGCCTCTTCCTGTGGCTGAGAAGTCTCGCATATAAACTCCAGAGCGTCAACACCAACAAACTTTGTTAACTTACTACGACTGGTTGCAAGCCTCAGTAGTAAATTGACAATAAAATGCGATAAGCTGAGAATGGGTATGTACGTTTCTTTATGTTTTGCATCAATTTCATGAATGCATTAACCTTGCAAATGAGCCAGCCGAGTCATCAGCGAGTCTGCGTGACTTACTTCGGCTGACTAATTGACCTGCATTAATGTTGTGTTCACTTAATTAACTTGATTGCCCTAGTCATACATAGTAGGCCTATGTTGCATTGATGTGTTGGTGATATGATATGCAATTAAATAAACGAGTCAATCAATCAAAATTACTATCTTCGGTTGAAACTAGAGTTTTGAATCAGGACATTTCCTATAAATAGTCCTGCTTTACTTGTTGTGATGAGACTGTCGTTTTCAGTTAGCTTAGTATTTTTGCACATTCATTGGTATATAGCTGATTCAAATCACCTCAGAAATAATACATCTAGAGAATTATTTTTAACATGCCGACAATCCAGTCTTTTACCTATTTAAAAGAAAATCAGAACAATCAAACTCTTTAGCTGTGAAGGTTTGTTGGAGATTGTGAATATATTACGCATAGCATGGAATAGCAGATTATAGGCTGGAGTCTAAAAACTAGTCGTGAAGTTATGAAATTGTTTTGTGTATTGTATGACTCCACTGTATTGCAGTTTTATTTCAATACTGAGACAACTATCTGATGTAGTGTGTATTAGTATAACATCATCGAACTGATTAATTCAAATATTAGATATCTCTTGGGGGTGCTTGATGGTGTAGCAGTTACCGTGCTGGACGGTCAATCGAGGGGTCGGTTGTGCAAATGCCCCAGGGCAGACATTTGGTGTCGAGATTTCTGCTCCACCTGCACCTCTATCCAACTCAGCTATTGTGAATACACTGACCTACACTGTAGGTGGGAAGATGAGACGGCGTGGGAGAGGACTGGTCACCCGCCGTCATATGCCAAGGATAAGAAAATGAAGTCGCTAACACTTCATAGCCATGGCTGTTTCAGGACTAGCCTAAGGGACTGCTCTTCTTCTTTTTAGATACCTATTATGTAAACGTCTGCTCAGAAATGCTACCATCCAGCAGTTTTAGAATTCTACATCACATATGATGATACGCTGCATGGATCCTAACTGGCCAGTGTGTTCAGTCAGTTCTATAATGTCATTCAGGACTAGTAGTAGTATGTGATACGTTGCACGGATCATAGCATAATTGAAACGAAAACCTAAGAGGTTTTCATTGCAAGCTAAAATACGGTCACAAATATTGCAAACCTTAATCGAAACAATGTGCCTTATTACAAATTAAAGACAACGGAGAGTCATGTTTGAAACAGACGAGACATAGGCATCGATGTATTGCAATTGTACAACGACTCAAGTCTCACCTCTTCAAGAATTCCTATCCTAATCCATCGGATCCTCCGCCTTCCATTTCTCGTCCTCAACGAAACCCGCCGTAGCAGTCGCTCTGCCTTTCTCTATCTGCATGGTCAACGTAGCAACCAGATGCGGACTTCCTCTGAACATCGATCTCTGGACAACCCCTCTGATACGACGCAGCGCTCGTGAATAAGTTGGTGCCCTGCGCTCAGCTTTAGAGTGGTTCTTTATAAATGTGGGGTTACGATTACGATCACGAACGTCTAATGAGCGTTGTTGATAGATGTTTATATAAATGGTAGCAATGAATATTAGATATTAAAGAGAACATTTCGAAGAGATTAGAACAAAACATTAGGCCACCAGTAAGCGACACGCCAATATATATGTTACAGTGAATCAGGGAATATGCATCTACCCTGAAAATTTCAGGGTGTATACACATTTCCTGATAATACACATTCACTGTAACATATATATATATACATCAGTGTCTTGAAAGACGCTGAACAAATGGTATGTTAATTATCTACAAAGGAATGGCTGTCCAGTTGGGTTGGTTAGTTGCTGTTTAACGGCGCTGTCATGATTAAGAGGATTAACGTCGCCCTCCTTTGTTCAAGCTTGGGACTGGCACTACCAGAGTTACTGTGAATTATCATAATGGCCTTGGTGGATTTGAACTTCGCAGTTGTGTGTTACGTCGCCCTCCTTTGTTCAAGCTTGGGACTGGCACTACCAGAGTTACTGTGAATTATCATAATGGCCTTGGCGGATTTGAACTTCGCAGTTGTGTGTTATGTAGAAGAGTTGCCACCCGTCAGATAAAACGTCCGAGTATACGTTGTGCTTGTATATAAAGCGAAACGTTAATTTTCAACATCATAACATCATGATATTAGGTTTCTAAAGTGTTCCTAAATTAGGATTGGTAGGAAGTGTTGTTTCTCGACAGTTTCTACCAGTGCTGCTGATTCGGCGTACCATGCAAAGATTATTATACTAGTTTTGCTAGTAAGTGTTTGTATCAATATTTCAATAAAGACCTTATTATGACCAAATTGCTTCTTCAGTCCACGGGTTACCGGAAAATTGTATTGACGCCCCTAGTCCAAAAAGATTCGAAAATTCAGATATTTTAGACCTAAGGATTGTGGTAGAATTGGCATAATTAAATTTAACATAGCAGTTGACAAGTTTGAATTAACAACTGACTGCAGAGTAATATTTATTACATAATTATTTATTTGTTAAATCAATCAATACTTATCACATTTCTATGCCAGTATGAACTGACGATTTCGAGACAACATTTCCAGCAAGACCTTACTACCAGCAAATAACACAACTCTTAAAGCAATACATAATCATTTGAATCAACGCACTGACGAGGTTATTGTTCAAACCCTATAGACTACATTGCGAAAACTAGGCAGATGAAAGGAAACTCCAAACATATTATAGTGAATTCCAAATTCCAAACTCGTATTTGCGAAAATTTATATTGTTGTGCCCTATGAAAGATACTAGGATTGTCGTAGACCAGTAATCAAAATACACAGAGGTCTTTACCAGCGCTATCGTACATTATATAGTCGACGAAGCTTGGTCGGGAAATACCCGAACGTGATGCCATCTGTTAACAATGGTTGGGAATCCGTTGACTGGGTTCCACGTGTTTCCGTGGGCGCGCCATTGGTGACTTTTCTAGTTTTCCGTGCATTGTTTTACTTAATAATGTCATTTCTGTCTTAATGACGTGTGACATCATGATAGATCGGTGCAGGCAGCACCTTTATGAGGTACCCAAGAAGTCGCTATAATAAATATCCAGATGCATCCATACATATTATGATGAGCGAAGAAAAGTTATTTGATAAAATCGATGATTTTCGGTAATCTAAAGAATGCTAATGTATGACTCCTATTGCTGTATTTTCTTGGGTTTCTTTGTCTGTGATGTGATTAACAGAGATGTGTTCGCATTTCACATGAACAAATTGTCAATCAGTTTTTATTTTTATTGCCAGGATTGCAGCATATCATCAAATGCTGGGATGGCATTTAGTAGTTCTCCCTTTCACTGTAAAAGAAGAGTCACGACATACGACGACATAATCAGGAAGACAAATGTGATCTTAGGAAAGGCTTTCACGGTCGGACCAGCATTGCACAATTCACCTTTGCAGAAGCAATACGTTTGTGGATGCAAGGTATACTCAAATACTGCACAGTGGTCTGAATCGATTGTGTCGTTTAAACAGCCCCGAGAAACAGAGGCTGTTGGATCTGCAATTAACAGCATTTCTAATTAGCTTTATTCAATGTATTGTAAGCTCCAGTAATGAATGTTTGTGTTTTGCACGATCACAAACAGTAAATTTGAAGAGATTTGTACTAACCTGCAAATGATAAATTCATTTATACATGTGATACAATTCATCAGGATTGCCGTAAAGGTCATCTCTATCGAGACAGTCGCAATGGGCACTCACTGAGCAATTCAGATGAGCTTGGCGAATTTGATTAAAGACTAGGCTAATTCAAAACGTGTATAATGCACATAAAAGATACGACCGAGTAGACGTCGAAACTGCTTCGCTAGACTGGACTTAACTGAGCAATCAATACCCGGTAAGTCAAAATTTAGGTAACGTCCCTTCAATGTGCAGGTCAGGTGCAGATGGTTGTTGCGGTGCTCGAGACAAAGAAGACTCCTTGTTTTATGAATGGAAGGAAGGAGGGAAGGAAGGAAGGAAGGAAGGAAGGAAGGAAGGAAGGAAGGAAGGAAGGAAGGAAGGACGGAAGGAAGGAAGGAAGGAAGGAAGGAAGAAAGAAGGAAGGAAGGAAGGAAGGAAGGAAGGAAGGAAGGAAGGAAGGAAGGCAGGAAGGGCAAGACCACGGAAGTTGGGAGAGACAGGGCCATGTAGAGGCTATATAGTCGGATATGGTACTTGTGCATGTTAACAGTAAAGCGGGATTGTGGGCAATAGGCTGATCACATTCAATATAGTAATGACCATAGTTTTGCTAGATAATGATATTTGTAATCGTTTTATTTACTTTGATTGAAGCCATAATCTTGGCATTCTTGCTTAGTTCCGCTGCAGGTTGTGGAATACAACATACAGATTGTTCCGACGCATTTAGGAACCTTTGTCATATCTGGGCCGAAACAGGCAGCAGCCACAGTGGGATTGTGAGAATCGTCAGAACTACATTCGTAACAGTTGACGTAGGCCTCCGAGTATCCTAAACTGACGACGATAGAAATACCGACCAGGATCGCGTAGGAATACATTTCAAATCTCTAGAAACAGACGACATTGAACAGATGCATTGCCTCGAATTTAGCCAAATTATTATGAAGGTTCTTCATTCGGCCTACTTCAAAATATTATTACTCCTGCAGAGTCCTGTTGCTTGTTTTTACCATATTAATAATTTATTAGGCCTATGCGTCACTATCTAATAACCAAGCATCAATAGATGGGGCTGAGCAATTCTGAGCTGAGGACTTGTTTAAAGTCCCTCCATATCCCAACACAGTGGCCCTTTCAGGGGAGGCTCAAACCCGTAGGTCTACTCTCCGCGTTACAAGGTGAGCTCTCTGCCAATCTGCAACCGTGTGACACATAATTTCTATACCAGACACTATCCTATAATAGGAGCAACAAATTAATATATGCCATACTTAATCCGTTCTGGTCGCTATGCCCTAAATTGTATAAGCAGTGGCGTTGCCATAAAAGGTGCGTAAGGTGCGTACGCACACCCTGTCAAATTCTGCATTGGGGCCTACTCTTTCGATTGATATATTGTTGACCTTACAAAACCCTGGCCAACTGTTCCAGCAGATATATTTAGCCTACGCCCTAGCCTGTTCAAAAGGCTAAAACAAGGCCTGTCGGCTGTCTGTGTCCATCTCAGCCTCTCTGGAGTCAGAACCATATTCTGTGTGTGATGGATGCTTCATGATTGTACAGCTTTATAATAAAAGAAATAGATAATTGTTGTCAATATAAATGAAAACGGCAGATTATACTCGAGGTAATTGTGGCAAAATTTTACGATCAAACGCTATTAACGGTAATAAATATATATTCAAAATTCTGTATAACTTCCAATAATTAATCATATGCAACTAACGATGAATTTCCTTGACACAGTAGACCACTTATAAACGTTAGCAGGTACAGTGGAGTATTATACGGCAATGTAAGGTAAAGTAGGATTAGTCAGGCAAAGAAAGATAAAATAAGGTAAGCGTTCATTTATTGAAAGTGTAGTTCATGGTCTAAAGTGCACGCAGGATCTGGCCTTCAACAATATGGGTCGAGGAAACTTTGACCTGTTCCTGAGTCTGAACTTGGGCAAGTCGTAAAGCACAACTGATTACTGTATGCCCATACGTTATGATAGTAATCGCAGAGTGCATATTTTTATAGCGCTTGATGAAGAAAACGTCTCAGAGCGATCCAGACTTGAAAACATAAAACCACAGCGCACCGCAAGATATAAGCTATTGACGATGCACAACTATAAAATACAAAAACCTACCAGAGATGGGTAACTAATCGATTAGATGCTAGTCGATTAGCTAATCGATTAGACAAATAGCTAATTCTAATTCTAATTGATAAGCAAATTTAATCTAATTCTATTCGAAAATCGATTAGCTGATCGATTAGATGTTTGAAAATGAAACTGAGAACGCGTTAATTAAGAATGAGCTTATTGAGTTTGAAGAATATACTTAATTACTTATTTATCTGAAGGCTGTTTCAAACTTTCAATTATCTGTTCATGGTTTTAAAACATGGGAACCAGAACAATTATTTTTTTATTGATGCGCTTAGTTCTCCATGCTTCTCACAATGGCTGCGCAGACAACTGATTATACAATTTTTTCCAGTATTTGAAAACGTTCTTTAAAAGTATTAGGAGAACAGTAATATCGTATGGAAGAGTTAAATTAGCAGGGAAGTGTAAAAAGATTCCATAAAATCATCAACGCTAATTGGAAGCCAATTTATGTAACGTCAAACTTTGTCAGTCATGTTATGGCGAGTTCAAGTTGACAAAAATATAGCTGGTTTGTGGACTATTCTCATATATAGCAGTTGGGCAGCTTTAGGTATTGTAATAGGCTACAGCTTTAGGTATTGCAAATTTGTAATAGGCTACAGCAACTTGCTGTATAGTAACTTGCTGTGCTTTGATTAAAATTTGACAAATTCATGAAGCAAATATATGTATCGAACTTTCGATTATCGAAATCTAATTCTAATTGCTAATCGATTAGCTGCTGCTAATTCTAATTGTAATCGATTAGCTAGAAGACTTTGCTAATTCTAATTGTAATCGATTAGCAATTCTAGCTAATCGTACCCATCTCTGGAACCTACATGATGATAATTTATTTAATCAAATATTCAACTCTACGGTTTTCTAAAAAAAGTTAGCAGCAGACCAATATAATAATTATAGCTCTCGCGGAGTTATTGCATGGTTAGGCTACACAATTCTAGACCTACTATAGAGCCTCCTTGGAGTCCTTGCGCTGAGTTCTTCTTTCAAAAAAGTTTAAACTACCTTTTCAACTAATTAACTTATTAGCGTTACATCTTTCACAAATGGCAGATCGCGTATCACTACGTCATCACGACATTTAGTTAATATTACCTGAAGTTAATATTGCCTGAAGTTAATATTAGCTGAAGTAGTCTGTCTATAAACCCAGACCAGCAGATGTCCCGCCAAAATTCTCAAGTTTACTATTGCAAACTTGCTGAACTAAACAAAGGGTGCACGAGGCAACAAAGAGCCTTATATAAAGACACACGTCCACAAAAGTGCACATGGTAACTGCCTGACGCCAACCACTTACATTATTTGACATCGTCAATAGCAGAAATCCGAGATCCGAGCTTAGCCTAGCTTATAAGCGATTAGGTTGAACTTATTCAGATAGGCCTAGGGGCCGTCCATATATGACGTCACGCACCTAGGGGGTCGGGAATTTGTGACGAAATGTGACATGGGGTGAGGGGTTTGAGAAATGTGACGTCACATCAGGTCTATGTAATTAAATTTATCAATTCTTCTTCTTTTTGGTTCTCTGCCTTCCTAGGCAGGTTCGTACGTCTTCCTCGTGTCTTCTTCCCCTCCATTCTTCCCTCAATTATAATTCTTAGAAGGGAGTCTCCCCTCATGATGTGGCCCATCCATTTTCTTTGTCGGCTTCTTATTATCCCTATCATGGATCTTTTTCGTCCACCATTTGTAGTATGTCTTCATTTGTCCTCCGATCCATCCAGCTGACTCTCTCCATTCTTCGCCATATCCACATCTCGAAGGCCTCCAATCTTCTGATGTCTTCCTTCCTTAGAGTCCATGTCTCTGATCCGTATAACACCACACTCCATATCATAGACTTGATAATTCTTTTCTTAAGATTCTTATTTAGCTTTCCTCTCATTAATTCCTTTCTTTTATAGAAGGCATCTTTTCCCATTGCTATTCTTCTCTTTATTTCTACATGACACTTTGCATCAGTTGTGATCATACTTCCTAGGTAACAGAATTTTCCTACTTGTTCCAGTTCCTTACCATCTATAGTGATCTTTACTGTTCTTTCCTTTCCTTTGCTTATCCTCATGATCTTTGTCTTTTTAATATTTATTTTCATATCATACTCCTTTGAGATCTTATTCAGCTGATCCATCATTTTTTGTAACCCATTCTGGCTACCTGCCAACATCGCCTGGTCATCTGCAAATCTTAGTGCTTTCGTCAATCTTCCTCCCACCTTTATGCCCTCTTTCACCTCCTCCATCGCCTCTCGTACTAATTCCTCAATGTAGATGTTGAAGAGAATTGGTGATAGTGGGCACCCTTGTCGTACTCCTCTACCTATCACTCCTGGTTCTGAGAATTCTCCTTCTATTTTTATTCTTACTTTCTGTCCCATGTATAGGTTTCCTATGAGTCTTCTGTCTTTCCAGTCCACTCCTATTCTTCTCAGTGCATGCATTAATTTCTTCCAATCTACTCTATCGAAAGCCTTTTCATAATCCACAAAGCAAATGTAGATGTCCTGTCCATGCTGTATGCTTCTTTCTGTCAGCACCCTCAGCGCTCCAATTGCATCTCTTGTGCCCCTTCCCTTTCTGAAGCCGTATTGGTCCTCTCCTAGGCAGTCATTTGTTTCTGCCCTTGACTGCATTCTCTTCGTGATAACTCTTAGTACGATTTTGGATGCATGTGTTAGTAGGCTAATAGTTCTGTGGTCTTCACATGTTGTTGCATTTGGTTTCTTCTTTATAGGAACCATAATGGTCTGTAAGAAGTCCTCTGGCCATACTCCTGTGTTGTATATGTCTTTGCATAGTTGTACTAGTTCTTTCATTGCCTTTTCTCCAAAGTTTTTAATCATTTCAATTGGGATGTTATCAATTCCTTCAGCTTTATTGTTTTTCATTTCTCCAATGGCTGCCAGTATCTCTTCTTTCAGCAAATCCGGTCCCATATTCTCCTCACTCTGCGTTGTTTCTTCTTTGTAGTCATCTCTGTTATCTTCACCCTTATATAGTTCTTCTACATACTCCTTCCATCGACTTCGTACTTCCTCGGGATCCTGTAATAACTTTCCATTCCTATCTTTGATTGCAATGTCCCTAGTTCCACTTTGTTTCCTTGTTAGTATTTTAATCTTTTCATATACCAGGTCATGTCTTCCATTTGCTTGTAGTTTCTCAAGGTCATCACATTGTTCCTCCCACCATTGCTCTCTTGCCTTGTCTGTTGCTTTTCTTAGTTGGTTGTTTAGTCTTCTATATTCACTCTTTGCCTTCTCTGTGCTTTGATGCTTCCATTTTCTTCTTTCTTCCATCTCATGTATCATCTCTGTCGTTACCCACGGTTTGCGAGGAGCTGCCCCTTTCTGGAATCCTATCATCTCCACTGCTGCTGTTTTCACAATCTCCTTTAGTCTATTCCATCTTTCCTCTGTTGTCATCGATTTTCTTTCCTCCAGATGTTCCTCTATCTTATCTGATAATGCCTTGCTGTTTGTTTTCAATTTTTCTCTATCCCACCTTTTCTTCGTTGCTTTCTTCTTCCTGATGAATTTTAGTTGCAGGTGAACTGTCATTGCCACCAGGTTATGGTCCGTGTCTGCATCAGCGCCCGGCAGTGCTTTTGAATTTTTCACGCTGTTTCTATATCTTTGTTTAACCATGATATAATCGAGTTGGTATCTTGCGCTATCTCCTGGTGCTTTCCATGTATATCTTCTCCTTTTTTCTTGCTGGAACCAAGTGTTTGTTATCAACAGTTCCTGTCTTTTACAAAATTCTACTAGCTTCTCTCCTCTTTCATTTCTCTTCCCTAGTCCATATTTACCTACATATTTTTCTAGACCTCCTTCACCAACTGATGCATTCCAATCTCCCATTACAATTGCATAATCATTTCCTTTGATGTTTTCAAGTTTTTCTTCTATCATCTCATAGATACTATCCACCTCCTCTTCCTCATGTGTCGTTGTGGGCATATAGACCTGTACGACCACGATATTCACTGGGTGGGCTCTTACTGTCACCATGATCAGTCTGTCTCCATGTCTCTCCACCCTGTCAACACATTTTGCGACTCTTTCATCTAATAGAATTGCTACCCCATTTTGACTTTCTTCTCCTCCAGTGTATATCACCCTGACCCCTTCACTCATAAAATCTCCTGCCTCTTTCCATCTAACCTCTGATAGTCCTAAAATATCCAAGCCCGCCTTTCTCATCTCTCCGATCACATTTGTCAATTTCCCGGATCTCCTCATCGTTCTTACATTCCACGTTCCTATCCTTAACCTTTCTCTTTCTTTTTCTTGTTTTTCTTCTTCTTTACAAGGATTTCGCTTGTTGACGACCGAAGAGGCCTTGTTCCCTCCCCTGCCGAACGCGACTCTTTCCAATGATTGGATTGAATCGTTCACGTCGTTATCTGTATTCAATTCTGGCGTCATTTTCAGTTTAACTCGGGATAGTTAGAGAGGTGGTTTCCCGTTGCCTTCCTCCCGGTGTTTTTCTCGAGACACCATCTCTCTGCGTCAATGATCTCCATCGTCCGTCCTTCGGTTTCTTCGCCCTTGGGCACTCGCTTATACCGGCGAGGACTCGGTCGTCCACCACGCACTCTGTGTACAACAGGGGACCTCGTGAAGGTGTCGTGGTGGGCATTTGAGTAGCAGAGGCTCTGTTAGACGCTTGCTACCCCATTTTCTACCCCAAATTTATTTTTAATTTATCAATTAACAACAATTTAATTTTATCAATAGCAGCTGTTTGAGTATCAAATTTTCATTTTTTTTTTGATAATTTTAATGTATACGAACACCATTATTAATAATTTTCTAATTATTTAAATATTTGGTCACCGTCAGATTTGTAGGGCCTAAATATTCATGTTCTCCCTTTTTGTTCCATGAAGGAGCATTTTGCTTCGTCGTGGGAGAATAGAGAAGCACAATTCAGTAAATATTTGGATAAATTGTTAATATATAACATTTTAATTCTTATGATTCTACCACAGCTTTTCATTTTATGGAGTGACTATGTTATTGCGGTAATTCTACTCTTTCCATTTTGCTTAATTGTTCTACTACAAAATATACTCATCATCTATAGTTATTGGTTAGACGATGAATATTGAAGTTAATTTTATACTAATAATTATCAGCTTTCCAACGACTCCTTTTTAATACCTGACTTTCTACTTTAATACATCAGAGTGCAGTGCCACATTTAATACTTATTACGATGACAATAAATGTGATTTGAAACATGTTTTATTATCAAATGGAAATTTGGTTTTATGGGCGGGTGTCAGAGCTTTGTGACTTCATTTTTCAGGGGTTGTTACTTTTTGTGACGAAGCGTGACGAGGGGGAGGGGGGTTTAAAATCGGCCAAAATTGCGTGACGTCATTTATGGACGGCCCCCTAGCAGTGTCACTTTGACGTCTGAATGGCCAAATATATTACTTTGTTTGTATGACCTAGCAAAGTGAAACTCCGATTCAGTGTCCGCTCTGTAGTCGGGATGGCCTCTGAGTAGAAATCTTGAAGGGGCGCTATAACAAGTGCTCATACATACATACATACATACATACATACATACATACATACATACATACATACATACATGCATACATACATACAAAGGTTTGCATAGTAGGCCATCCCCGTGTTATCCCTGCAATGAAATAAATGATCTAAGTTGCGTGTTTCTAATAATAACTTGCATAAAATTATTAGCTTAAACAGGCCGTTTTATCCACAAGGCACAGTTCAAAACCTTTCAGGGGCCTACTCAAGTCTGAAAATAAGATAGTGGAAAACAAACTGAAATATTGCATCAGACCTTAGTGGATATATATATATATATCCAGGATATTAACTTTAAATAATCAACATTACAGAAAGCAAATTGCGATCTGAAATCAAAACTGGGTGTGTTGGTGAATCGTGATTAAACACGACGTGAATAAATATTGTGGATGCGTAATTATGCGTTTAGCTTTAAAGCAGTTGGGTCTACGAATAAAGACGTGCCTAGGGCCTACGTCGACCTTAAATCGGACATCAACAAAAAGCTTACAATAAAGAAAACGGCCTCTCAGTTTGGTTACCAATTATAATTATTTCGGTAGGTAGACATATTGCATCAGATTTTGTTCTGAATGAGATAGACCTAGTGTTTTGTAGTATTATTTAACTCGTTTGTGACCAAGTTTCGAGATCAATTTTACTTCTAAGACTTGTTTTCTAACAATACAATGAGAGATGCTTTTATAAATGATGAATACTATAAATTATTAATATTATAAATGGTGAATATTATAAATCGCCTTCTGCCAGAGGGTCTTTTTCTTCTTCTTGTGGTTCTCTGCCTCTTAGGCAGGTTCAAATATCCGACGTCGCCACTCCTCTCGTTGTTGGGCCTCTTCTTTCAGTTTCCTGTAGCCGTTTCCTGTAGCCAGAGGGTAATTTATAATATTCTCTGCTACCTGTCAAATGCGAGAGGTAGTGGAGTGATGTCCATTTTCAAATTTCGAGGTCCCTTAGGCCTTTTCCTGCTGAATTTTAGGAATTAAATAACTATGTCAACAATTTATATAACTGGGAAATCTGAAGCAAAACTCTAAGTCGCTGCTGCAGCTGAGAGTAAAGTCTCTGAGTCTATGTATAAAATTGATCGAAAGTTTCTTTGTGGCGACAGTGACCATCTGGCTGGTTTGACGCCATATTATGGTTATTTTGCATTATGATAACGGTGCGACAGAAGTCAATAGCTTAACTTAGCTTAGACTGGATAGGATCGGATTAAAGCAGATTATGCTTAATTAGTTCTGATCATTATTATAATTTAACGTCTGTTTGTAGGCCGTATGCATAAAGACACCTAATATAACACCTCTAGAGACCTCATTTGTGTGTTTTGTCCTCCCACAGTTAATAATATTCAGATTTTTATTAGACATCCGCGATGTAATGGCGCAACAAATAGATAGATAAATAAGTATATAAACATTAATAATTTAATTTTATATAACCCTCAACCACTTAATGGTATTATTTTTGTAAGTTATCGGCTTAAGTGTTGTCATTAGTCAAACAATTACAGTATGTTTAAGCTAATTGGTCCTCAAAAGCTTATTCTTGGGGTTGAAGGGTCTCGCAAATGAAATCCACCAGCAAACTTTCTTTACCTGTTACGATTGGTTGCAGGACTCAGTAGTAAATTGACAATACAATGCGATATGCTGAGAATGAGTGTGTAAATACCTATCTCGAGTTCAAACCAGAGTTTTGAATAAGGACATTTCTTATAAATAGGCCAGCTTTACTTATTGTCACAATAGAACTCGCAAGAGACCGACCGAAATGGAGAAGTTTTGTTAGAGCCTCATCGTCAGCCGAATACTTGATTATATAGTTACACAATAAATGTGCAAAATATTACGCCCAACTGACACGACAGTCGTTTCAGTTACGTAATATTTTGCACATTCATTAGGTGTGATATAACTCTTCTTCTTTCTTTTTCTTTCTCCTTCGTCAAGTATTCGCTGACGATGAGGCTCTAACAAAACTTCTCCATTTCGGTCGGTCTCTTGCGAGTTCTATTGCCCTTCTTAAGTCCCATCCTCTGTCTTCTACATGTATGTCCTCCAGTACGTTATCTATCCATCTTTTTGGGCCTATATAACTGATACATCGCAACTCAGAAATGAAACACCGAAAGAATTTATTTTCACATACGCCTGCAGACATTCAGTCTTTTATTTATTTGAAAGCTGTGATGTATGTTGCAGCTTGCGAATATATTTGTGTATACAATGGAATAGGCTGGAGTTTAACAGCAAGTCCAAATAAAATGATACAATGATCATAATGCTCGATTGTTCACGTAGGTATAGGCCTAGACATGTCCGTGGAGCCTGTTATGAATGCAATTAATTATTGCCTCATATTTCTTGTATGCCGAAAAGAAGTTAAAGAAACTTTCGATCATTTTGAAACACAGGTGAAATCTGAACCATTATGCGGATAAGTAAAATTTACTATAAATGGAATTGCTCTGCGAAGTTTTTGTGAATGTAGTTGCTTATTTTACATCAATTGTGAGTATTTACCTAATGGCATGTAGGCCCTAGTGTGATGTTGAATCAGTTAACGCTTTGGGCCTATACTCGCCCTTCTGCTTTCTGCCTCGTCTCAAGGTTTCTCATTAATTTAAATTCGTGACAACCGTGGTTTCCACGTAGTCGTGCAGTTATGAAGTCGTTAACTGTATCGTACGACTCAACGTATTGTAGTTTTTATTCTAATACTGTGCTAGCTATGTGGTGTGGTTTGGATAAGTATAAACATGATCGAACTCATTAGTTCAAATTTTATATATATATTTTGGGCGTGCTCGATGATGTAGAAGATAGCGTGCTGGACTGTCAATCGAGAGGTCGGTGGTTCAAATGCCGCCAGGGCAGAAATTTGGTGTCGAGATTTCTGCTCCACCTGCACCTATAGCCAATTAAGCTATAATGAATACACTGACCGTACACTGTCGGTGGGAAGAATAGACGGCGAGGGAGAGGACTAACCAGTCGGCTCCGTGTCACAAACTAGTTCTACAGTTTTACAATGAAATGATCTAGAACAATATTGCCAATATATGAGTGAAAACGGCAGCTTATAGTCGTTATAATTAAGGCAACATTTTGAAGTTAAACGCTATTAATGTTAACGGTAATAAAGATATTCTAAGTTCTTTCTAACTTCCAGTATTATTAACACTATGACGCACACCCTTCCTGGCCAACACATTTAGCACACATGGGGCCTAATAGACCCCACCGATAAAACTGGTGGCATTTATACCATTTTAATAGAAAGTCGAAATGGCATGTATGTATGTATGCGTGGATGTATGTATGTATGTGCAGTATGTATGTATGCATGTATGTATGTATGTATGTATACATGTATGTATATATATATATATATGTACGCATGTGCGAATGCATCAGGGATGGATCTATGTATGGATGGATGGATGGATGTATGCATGTATGTATGTTTGTATGTATGTACGTATGTATGTATGTATATATACATGTATGTGTGTACGTATGTATGCAGGGATGGATCAATGTATGGATATATGTATGTACGCATGTATGTATTCATGTATGAATTTGTATGAATGTACATGCATGCATGCATGTACATGTATATATGCATTGATGTATATTTGTATGTATATATATGCATGTATGTATGTACGTATGAATTATGTATGTATGTATGTAAGCATGCATGCATGTATGTATTGTTGGATGGATATATATATATTTGTGTGTATGTATTTATGTACTTGTAAGTTTTTGTGTGTACATGCATGTTGCATGTTCATGTACATACGTATGGATGTATATTCGTATTTATATAGCCTACAGCCCTACATGTGTATGCATGTATACGTTTAGGTATGTATGCATGGAAGGATCTATGTATGTATGTATGTACGTATGCATGCATGTATATATTTGTATATAATGTGTGTATATGCGTGTACGCATGTGCATGTATTGTATATATGCATGGATGTATATTGGTATGTATATATATGTGTGCATGTGTGCATGCATGTATGTATGGATGGATGGATGTATGCATGCATGTATGTTATGTATGTACGTATGCGTGCATGTATATATTTGTATGTATGTGTGTATTTACATGTACATGAATGCATGTAAATGTATATATGTATGGATGTATATTGGTATGTATTTATATATGTGTATGTATGTATGTGTATATGCATGTATGTATGTATGTATGTATGTTGTTATGTATGTATCTATGTATGTATCTATGTATGTATGCATGCATGCATCTATTTGTATTTGTGTTTATGCATGTATTCGTGTAGCCTACATGTATACACGGTGATTCAATAAAAAGTAAGCCAAACTATATAAACAAATATTAAAACTTGAACTATATTTTATTAATAATATTTCCACAATAAAAAATATGCACATACTTACTTTTTTTATTTTAATAACTTCCGGTTTATATTTCCTACTCAAAAAAGCAGATGATAATAAGATAGAAAACATAAACAAGAAACTAGCAATTTCTGAAAAAATGCCTTTAGTAGGCCTAAAGAAGATTTACACATGATAAAAGGTTTGAGGGAATTCACGAATTAAAGCAGCCGTCAAATTCTATCAGAGTTTCCAGAAAAAACATTTGGCCAGAAGCGGATTAGATAAATTGCTTCGAAAAATTAGCGTTACAGGGTCAGTCGACCGCGTCATTGATACTGGCAGACGAAGGTCAGCGCGCTCTAAAGAAAACGTTGGCCTTGTCGATGATGCTGTTGCCCCAAGCTTGCATGCAAGCAAAAGGAGGACATTTTGAACATCCTCTTTAATTAAACAATCAAGCCATACTACTGAGAGTTTCTTCACAAAAATATTAAATACTGTTTTCATGTTTGAAGTACTTATATGAAATACACAGTTTGGCTTACTTTTCATTGAATCACGGTGTATATATGTAGGGATGTATATTTGTATGTATACATATATATGTGTATAATGGATGTATATATGTAGTTATGTATGCTTGTATGTATGTGTGTATGTATATATGTATGCATGCATGTATGCATGTGTGTATGTCTGTATGTATGTGTGTATTTGTGTATGTAACGTAGCCTGGAATATATCATGAGTCGAATGGGAGAATCAATGTTACAGCCTGGGGTCTGCTGGACCCCAGGCGTGCTAAATATGCCTAGTGTCTTTCTTATTTTTGTATCATCGAACCAAGAATTCTAAACTCTTCGAATTTTTCCACAAATGTAGAGGGATGAATTGCTGAGGAATTTGAATTATTTCAGATTTTTACTATTTGAATCAACGCAGCTATTCAAGAAAGTTTCATCGATGGGGTCTAATGGACCCCAGGTGTGCGTCATAGGGTTAATCAAGTAAAACTAATGAGGAATTTTCTTGACTCTGCATAGGTCACTGATAAACGTTTGCCAGGTATCGTGGGGTTATATGGCAATATGAGGTAACTTTGGAGTAGACACGTAAAGTAAGATAAAAAAATAAGGTAAACGTTCGTTCATCTATTGAAAGCATATAGTTTATGTGAAGTGCACGCAGGTTCGGGATTCCATAGTATTTGGATCGAAGAAAGTTTACCCTTCGTTGAGTCGGGACTTGGGCACATCGTTGGTAACGCATAATTGATTACTGCGTGTTAGTGTTACGATAGTAATCATAGAGTGCATATTTATATAGCGCTTCTTAGAAAAACTTATCAGATGCGCTCCAAACTTGAAAACACAAAGGTAGGAGCGCACCTCATGATACACCTATATTTGAGCTGCACCACTATAATAAATAATAAAATCTATACCATGATAAGTATATCATCATTTAATTACGACTGTTCTCCCAAAAACACTAGCAGCAAACTAATATACAGTTCTTGCGAATTTATTTGTTACGAAAATCTAGGCTTACTATAAAGCCTCTTTGCGCTGGGATCTGTTAGCAACGCGTTATTATATGTAAAATCGTTGAAACTACTTATTTAACTAAGCTATTAAAGCGTTTCATCTTTCGCAATAATTATATCATCATTTAATTACGACTGTTCAACCGAAAACACTAGCAGCAAACTAATAAACAGTTCTTGCGAATTTATTTGTTGCGAAAATCTAGGCTTACTATAAAGCCTCCTTGCGCTGGGATCTGATAGCAAAGTGTTATCATAAGTAAAATCGCTGAAACTAGTTATTTAACTAAGCTATTAACACGTTTCATCTTTCACA
>JACEVL010001257.1:237500-377500 GCA_020284085.1 Aporrectodea caliginosa | reverse complement strand
GTGCAGCCTTTTGTATTGCAGGACTGCTATGAATTATTGCCTCATAATATGCACAAAAGAAATCTAATAAACTTTCAACCAATTTAAGACACAGGTGAAATTTGAACTATTACACGGATGAGTAAGATTTGCTATAACTGTATTTACTTCGCAAAGTTATTGTGCTTGTAATTGTTCATTTTACATTTCAAAGAGTATATACCAAATGGAATATCGGCCTAATGTGATTTTTAAATGGTGCCATGTTACGCCATCTTCAAATTCTAAAAAGCATTCCAAACCAACGAGCATCCTATTTAGGCCTATTGCCATGCTATGTAAAGACCTGTGGCGGCACTACGCCCTGGTAAAAATCTTTTGCCCTGGTCGTTGCCCTGCCAGAATTTGTGCCCTACCGAAAATTTATTCGGGCATAAACCGCCCCTGCACTGGTTACTTGTATGACTGCCCTAGCTATGCCCTGGTTTAAAAATGTCTGGCGCCGACTCTGGTAAAGACCTCGTACGGTATGGGTCAAAAAGTCTGATGCTGATAATGGCTATATATCTGAATATTATACAACCCTCAACTGCAATTTTTTTATATGGCCCTCAACTTGACGAGGACCTGGCGATGGACAGAGACGAGTGGAAGAGATGTGTGGCCCGATGTGCAGACCTGTGCGACAAGGACTAAGTACTCAACTGCTTAATGGTGTTCTTTCTGCAAGCAATGGACTAATCATTAGTCAAGCACTTATGTGTTAAGTTAATTTTTCATCAAAAGCTTATTCCTGGGGTTGAATTGTCTCGCATAATTATAAAATCCATAGCAACAACACCAGCAAACTTTCTTTACCAGCTCCGACTGTAGTAAATTGACAATATAATGCTCTACGCTGAGAATGAGTGTGTACATTTCTTTATGTTTTGCATCAATTTCATGAATGTATTAACTTTGTAAATGAACCAGCCGAGTCTTTAGCGTGACGTTTTCCGGCCGACTCATTGACCTGCACTAATGTTGTGTTCAATTTTATAACTTGATTGTCCTTGTCAGAAACAGTAGGCCTATGTTGCATTGATGTGTTTGTGATTTGCAGATTTGTATGGTCTCTAGACAGTGTCACGGTCTCGAGACGTCTCCGTCTTGGTCTCGGTCTTGGAATATATTATTTCGGTCTTGGTCTCGCGGTCATTTCTTGACCTTTTGGAAACTGTCTTGAAGCGAAAGTCTTGTTCTCTTGCAGAAGCGGTCTCCATAGTTCTCCCTCAAACTGTCTTTAGTACTGACTTCTTGCGCTATAAAAGTATCCTTTGCCGATGTGTTAACTAGTAAGGTGGAAGTGCTAAACACATTAGAAGTTTAGAAAAAACGGTCTTTCTGGTTAACACTTACTTAACAGATATTGAAAAGAGCAATTTCTACTTTATTTCGATTTTCTATCATAAAATGCCTCATAAAGAACCTGAAATAGTCAAATTTGCAATGCAGTTTGAACTCATGGACAACAAATAAGAGAAATGGCGTGCCGTTTACCGCCGGTGTAAAGCCACCATAAGCGAAGCGATTGGAACAACATCTAGTTCCTTAAGGTGAGTTATGTCGTAAATTTTTGGAACATTGTTTATTTAAATTTTAAAATCGTTTAGAAGATAATTATCAGGATGCCTGAAATATTAAAGTTCTTTAGGCCTATTCTTCTGAGGTGATCGGCTGACTTCATTGACTTGGTAGTAGACTTGAACAGTTGAGAGAAATTTTGTATTCAGGATGTCGGTCCTTTTGCATTTCCATCACTTTCGAAAATATGCAGTTAACAGTGACTGGAACTGTTTTGGACCTTTTGTCTCGGCCTCGGTTCGCACTGTCTCGGTCTCGAAGTTTTAAGTCTCGCATGCAAGTCTGGTGATTTTATATGCAAGTCAATATTTATCAATCAATTTATTCAATCAATTTATCAAAATTGCTATCTTGGGTTCAAACTAGAGTTTTGAGTAAGGACATTTCTTATAAATACTTTACTTATTGTGATGAGACTGTCGTTTTCAGTTAGTTTAGTATTTTTGCACATTGATTGGCATGTAGCTGATTCAAATCGCATCAGAAATAAAAATCTAAAGAATTATTTTTAACATGCCGACAATCCAGTCTTTAACCTATTTAAAAGAAAATCAGAATAATCAACCTCTTCAGCTGCGAAGGTATGTTGCAGCTTGTGAATATATTAAGCATAGCATGGAATAGCCGATTATAGGCGGTTGTCTAAAAACTAGTCCAAACAAGATGATATATCGATTACAATGCTCTATCATAATTATTCACGTAAATGCAGGCCTAAGACAAGTCCGTGCTCTGCGTGCAGCTTTTTATATTGAGGAATGCCATTAACTATTGCCTCATGTTTCTTGTTTGCATAAAAGAAGTTTAAGAGACTTTCGACCAAGTTAAAGCACAGTTGAAATTTGAACTATTATACGGATGAGTAAAATCTACTATAAATGGAATTACTTTACAAAGTTATTGTGCGTTTAATTGTTTATTTTATATTAGGGCCAAATTATGACTATTTACCTATTAGGATGTAGTCTGATTTTGAATTGTGTGATGTTAGGCTATCTTCATATTCTGAAAAAAGCATTAAAAAACGATGAACCTTTTATTGCCATGCTATGTAAATAATTAGTAGGTCGAACAATGTCTGTCTCAAGAGAACTCAGAAGTGTTTTATGAAAACCAGCTGAACCAGCTGAACTCGCTATAAAAACCATCTTAACCAGTATTCATTCGTTATAAAAAATCATCTTAACCAGTATTCATTCACTCGTTACGAAAACCATCTTAACCAGTATTTTCCGTTATGAAAACCACCTTAACCAGTATTCACTCTTTGTGAAAACCATCTTAACCAGTATTCACCCGTTAGTGAGCTCGTCAAGTGCAGGAAGTAATCCTACTACAATTGCACCAGCATCTTCATGTTACGAGAGCTTACAGATATGAGGGCAGAAATTTGGTGTCGAGATTTCTGTTCCACCTGCACCTCTAGCCAACTCAGCTATAATGAATACACTGACCGTACACAGTCGGTGGGAAGATGAGACGGCGTGGGAGAGGACTGGTCACCCGCCATCATATGCCAAGGATAAGAAAATGAAGTCGCTAACACTTCATAACCATGGCTGTTTCAGGACTATCCTAAGGGACTGCTCTTCTTATTTTTAGATACCTATTATGTAAACGCCTGATCAGAAATGCTACCATCCAGCAGTTTTAGAATTCCACATATGGTGATACGTTGCATGGATAAAAGCCTAATTTCAAACTAAAACTTAACACAGTGTCATACCGAGCCAACATAGGGTCCCAAAATATTACAGACCATAATCGAAACAATGTGCCTTATTTACAAATGACAACAGACAGTCAGGTTCGAAAACGGAAGGGGGTTCTGATTACAGGCGAGACATAAAACATCGATGTATTGCATTTGTACAACGACTCAAGTCTCACCTATTCAAGAATTTCTACTCTAATCGATCGGATCTTCCGCCTTCCAATCCAAGCTTTCTCGTCCTCAACGAAACCCGCCGTAGCAGCCCTACCTCCTGACTCTGCATGGTCAATGTGGCAACCAGACTCGGACTTCCTCTGAACATCGATCTCTGGACAACCCCTCTGACTTGACGCAGCGCTCTTGAATAAGCTGGTGCCCTGCGCTCTGCTTTAGAGTAGTTCTTTAGAAATGTGAAAGTTACGACTACGATCATGAACGTCTAATGAGCGTTGTTGATAGATGCTTATATAAATGGTAGCAATGAATATTAGATATTAAAGAGAACATTTCGAAGAGATTACACCAAAACACTAGGCCACCAGTAAGCGACACGCCAATATATATATATATATATATATATATATGTTTGATACGACGCAGCGCTCCTGAATAATCTGGTGCCCTGCGTTCAGCTTTAGAGTAGCTCTTTAGAAATGTGGAAATTACGACTACGAGTACGGACGTCTAATGAGCATTGTAAATAAATGTTTATATAAATGGTAAAATGAATAGCCATTCAAATGGCATGTTAATCATCTATCATGGAATAGCCGTCCAATTTGGTTGGTTAGTTGCTGTTTAACGATGCTGTCATAATAAAGCTCAATAGCGTCGCCCTCCTTTATCCAAGCTTGGGATTGGCACTACCATAGTACGGACCTTGGCAGAGTTGAACTTCGCAGCTTGTGTCTTATGAAGGACAGTTGCCATCCGTCAGGTAAAACGTCTGACCATGTAATCATTGTGCTTTATTTAAGGCGAAAGAGATTAACATCATATTAGGCTTCTAAAGTGTAAACATTAAAATTGGCAGGAAGTGTTGCTTTTGCTAACAGTTTCTACCATTCCGGCTGAAACGGCGTAACATGCAAAGATTATTATGCTAGTTTTTTTAGTAAATGTTTGTAGTAATAATGAAGATCTTAATTATGACAAAATTGTTTCTTAGGCTCCCGAGTCTCCGGAAAATTGTATTGAAGTGCTTAGCCCAAACAGATTCGACAATTCAGATATTTTATCCCTAACGAGGCCCGATTGTGATAGAATGGGCCTAATTGAATTAATAACTGACTTCAGTGCAGAGTCATCTTTATTACATAAATTATATGTTTACAAGCCAATATGAACTGACGATTGCCCGACAACATTCCAGCAAGACCTAACTGCTGGCAAATAACACAACAGTTACTCTTACAGCAGTTCTACGCATTTACGGAATTAACGTATTGCATTGTATCTGATCATTCAGAGGCGCTCTCAGTGTAGAATCACCGGGGAAAGATAAACTTCTGGAGGGAACCAGGCAGATGAGGAAGATAACTCAGACAATAGTTTTGCACGCAGTGGAAGGGGAAGGTGTAGACCCAGTCTATTATAGACTACACTACGAAAAAACTGAGCAGATGAAAGGAAGCACCAAACATAAAGTGAATTCTAAAGTCTGAACTCGTATTTCGGCCAAAATTTGTTACGCAGGATACCAGGGTTGTAAGGGAAGCAGAAAGGAAACAATTTCGTGGGGTTTTAGTTTTCGGTGGGTTTCGATTGGACATGGTCGTGTATTTCTAAATTTTCAGTTTTTAATAAAAAGTAATGCATTTATTTGAGGGGTTTGAACCCGTAAAACCGCCCCTAAATACGCCCAGGAGAATTTTCGTAGAGTAGTAATCAAGATATATAGGTCTAAGGCTATAAGCCAATGCTATCGTACATTATATTATCGATGCAACGTGGTCTGGAACCTCCCGAACATGACGCCATCTGTTAACAGTGGTTGGGAATCCGTTAGTTGGGCTCCACGTGTGGGCGTGGGCGCGCCATTGGTGACTGTTGCAGTTTTCTGTGCGTTGTTTTGTTTGCTAATAACATTTCTGTCTTAATGACATTTGATATTATGATTGAACGGTGCAGGTATCATGAAATACAGTATCCGTCCTAAGACTATCCGGGGGGATGTATGAATTTATCCCCCGGATGGAATAAACCGGTTTAGAGTATCCGGGGGGATAAACCATTCTATCTCCCGTCGTCATACGCATCACGTTAGCCTCGACGAAAATCCAGTCAAAATCACCAAAAAGGAAATAAATTAATTTCAAGTCGATGTACAAATAAAAGATACGCAACTTAAACTATTTTATGTGTACAATAAATCCAAACAGTACGACTGAATACACTTAAAACCGCCAAAATGCAAATTAAACCGAATACTCCATTTCGCTAAAGGGGATACTCATATATATATCTTCGTTTATTATAACCAATCAGGCTGGCAAACCGCAGCTCAGTACAAACAGGTTAAATACATTAATATAGGAAAAGAAAAGAGGTTGAAAAGACCTAGGCATTAGGATCACCGATTAAGTTAAGTTTTGATAAAGGGCTCTAGGGATAAAGTTTTTGTCATCCTTTGTTGGCAAAATGAAGTCATGACGGCGCGGCCTTAGGCTATAATGTCGTTTGGGGGATACTCTATTTCGTCATGTATGGGGGATACTCTATTTCGTGACACAGACAGCGTTTATGTGAGGTACTCAAAAGGCGCTATGGTAAATGTTCAGATGCATCCATGCGTATATATATCATGAGCGAAGAAAAGTTATTTTGATACAATCGATGATTTTCGCTAGATTTAGACAGTGCAAATGTATGACTTTATTGCTCTATTTTATTCGGTTGGTTTGTTCCTGATATGATTAACAGAGATGTGTTCACTTTCACATGAAATAAATTGTCAATCAGTTTAATTTTTTTTGCCAGCATTGCAGCATATTATCTAATGCTGGCATGGTATCTAATAGTTCTGCCAGTTCATCATCCTTTTACTGTAAAAGAAGAGTCACAACATACGACGACATAATCATGAAGATAAATGTGATCTTAGGAAAGACTTTCAAGGACGGACCAGCATTGCACAAGTCACCAGAGGCAAGAATTTTCTGTATACAAGCTAAACTTCAACACTGCACAGTTGTCTGAATCGATTGTGTCGTTTAAGCAGCCCCGAAATACCGAGGCTGTTGAATCTGCAATTAACAGCATTGCATTTCTAATTAGCTTTATCCAACGTATTATACGCTCCAGGCTCCAGCAATTAAAGAACAGTAAACAAATGTTTTGCACGATCTATAAACAGTAAATTTGAAGAGATTAGCAATAGCCTGCAAATACTAAATACATTTAATATTAAATTATTAAATTATTAAGAAGCTGTAAAGGTAATTTCTGTCAAGACATCCACAATATGCACTCGCTCAGCAATCAATCGCATTCGGCCGATTAATAAAAAATGCTATTTTGTACAGAGTTACCATGTGCACCTGTGTGGCCGTGTGTCTTTATATAAGCCTCTTTGTTAGTGTACCTGATACATCCATTGTTTCGTTCAGCAAGGTTGCAGTAATAGGCAGAACCAATCTTGCGAAGCTTCGCGGAACATCTGCTGGTCTGGGCTCATAGACTACTTCAGGTAATATCAAGTAAATGTCTTGATAACGTAGTGTACAAGGGTTCGTGACATGATCTTAAATCAACGCAGGACATGCACCCACGCAGCTATTTGCGAAAGATGAAACGTATTAATAGCTTAGTTACATAAGTAGTTTAAACGATTTTGCTTATGATAACACTTTGCTATCAGATCCCAGCGCAAGGAGGCTTTATAGTAAGCCTAGATTTTCGTAACAAATAAATTCGCAAGAACTGTTTATTAGTTTGCTGCTAGTGTTTTCGGTTGAACAGTCGTAATTAAATGATGATATAATTATCATGGTATAGATTTTATGATTTATTATAGTGATGCAGCTCAAATATAGGTGTATCATGAGGTGCGCTCCTATCTTTGTGTTTTCAAGTTTGGAGCGCATCTGATAAGTTTTTGACGAAGCGCTATATAAATGTGCACTCTACGATTACTATCGTAACACAAAGTAATCAATTGTGCATTGCCAACGACATGTCCAAGTCCCGACTCAAGGAAGGGTTAAACTTACCTCGATCCATATTATGGAACTGCGTGCACTTCACATAAACTACGCTTTCAATAGATGAACGTTTACCTTATTTTTGTTATCTTACTTTACGTGTCTACTCCAAAGTTACCTCATAACCCCACGATACCTGGCAAACGTTTAACAGTGAGCTATGCAGAGTCAAGAAAATTCCTCATTAGTTTTACTTGATTAATTATTGGAAGTTAGAAAGAACTTAGAATATCTATCTTTATTAGCGTTAATAGCGTTTAATCTTAAAATTTTGCCTTAATTATAACAACTATAAGCTGCCGTTTTCACTTATATATTGGCAATATTGTTCTAGATCATTTCATTGTAAAACTGTACAACTAGTTTGTGACACGGTAGCCGACTGGTTAGTCCTCTCCCTCGCAGAGGCGGCGCCAGACACGTTTTTTAACCAGGGCATAGCTAGGGCAGTCATACAAGTAACCAGTGCAGGGTGGGTTTATACCCGAATAAATGTTCGGCAGGGCAAAAATTCTGGCTGGGCAACGACCAGGGCAAAGGCGTTTTTACCCGGACATTTGCCCTGGCTTGCCCTGGTGTAGTGCTGCCACTGATTCTATCGGTTTTGTTCCTATTCTATCGGTTTTATTCCTATTCTTTCGCTTTGGCGCCTACACTCTCGGTTTTGCTCCTACTCTCTCGGTTTTGTTCCTTCTCTCTCAGTTTTGTTCCTATTCTATCGGTTCTGCTCCTATTCCATCGGTTTTGTTCCTATTCCATCGGTTTTGTTAATTCTCTCGGTTTTGTTCCTACTCTCTCGGTTTTGTTTCTATTCAATCGGTTTTGTTCCTATTCCATCGGTTTTGTTAATTCTCTCTCGGTTTTGTTCCTACTCTCTCGGTTTTGTTTCTATTCTATTGGTTTTGTTCCTATTCTATCGCTTTGCTCCTATTCTATCGGTTTTGTTTCTATTCCATCGGTTTTTGCCTACTCTTGGTTTTTTCCTATTCTTTTGTTTTTTCCTATTCTATCGGTTTTGCTTCTAATATCTCGGTTTCGCTCCCATTCCATCGGTTTTTTTATATTCCATCGGCTTTGTTCCTACTCTCTAAGTTTCGTTACTACTCTCTCGGTTTTGCTCCTATTCTATCGGTTTTGTTCCTATTCTATTGGTTTTGTCTCTATTCTATCGGTTTTGTTCCTATTCCATCGGTTTTGTTACTATTATATCGGTTTTGTTCTTACTCTCTCGGTTTTGTTCTTACTCTCTCGGTTTTGCTCCTGTTCTATCGGTTTTGTTCCTACTCTCTCGGTTTTGTTCCTATTCTATCGGTTTTGCTCCTGTTCTATCGATTTTGTTCCTATTGGTTTTGTTCCTATTCTATCGGTTTTGTTCCTTCTCTCTCGGTTTTGTTCCTACTCTCTCGGTTTTGTTTCTACTCTCTCGGTTTTGTTCTTACTCTCTCGGTTTCGCTCCTATTCTACTATCGATTTTGTTCCCCATGTCACACTTCGTCACAAATTCCCGACCCCTAGGTGCGTGACGTCATATATGGACAGCCCCATGGCCCATCTGAGCGAGTTAAACCTAATCGCTTATAAGTTAAGCTAAGCTCGGATCTCGGAGTTATGCTATTGACGATGTCAAATAATGTAAGTGGTTGGCGTCAGGCAAATTTGCAATAGTAGACAGAGCCAGTCTTGAGAAGTTTGCAATAGTAGACAGAGCCAGTCTTGAGAAGTTTGGCGAGACATCTGTTGGTCTGGGCTTATACTTATAGACAGTCTACTTCAGGTAATATTAACTTCAGGTAATATTAACTAAATGTCGTGATAACGTATACATATATATATAGTGATACACGATCTGCCATTTGTGAAAGATGTAATAATAAGTTAATAAGTTGAAAAGGTAGTTTAAACTTTTTTGAAAGCAGAACTCAGCGCAAGGACTCCAAGGAGACTCTATAGTAGGCCTAGAGTTTTGTAACCAATAAATCCGCGAGAGCTATAATTATTATTGGTCTGCTGCTAATGTTTCTTAGAAAACCGTAGAGTTGAATATTTGATTAAATAAATTATCATCGTGTAGGTTTTAGTATTTTATAGTTGTGCATCGTCAATGGCATATATCTTGCTCTGCGGTTTCCTGTTTTCAAGTCTGGAGCGCCTCTGAGAAGTTTTCATCATCAAGCGATATAAAAAATGGGTAATCCTGGGAACGGCGGTCGTAAATTCCGAAACACTGTTTTTTATATTTTATAGCATATTTTATATGCATATGTATATGTATATACATCTAAATACATATATATATAAATACATAATATATATAATTATATATGTATATATACGTATATATACATATATATATACGTATATATATGTATATATAATTTTTATATATGTATATATATATATATTATATACGTATATATATGCATTTGTATATGTATAATATCTAACTACATATATATATAAATACATATATATATGCATATATATATATATATAAATACGTATATATATGCATAATATGCATGTATATATATCTAAATACATATATATATACAAACTTATATACATATGTACATTTATGTTTATAAATACGTTTATATAGAAATATATACGTATATATACGTATGTATATCCATATATATACATATATGTACATATATAGATATAAATACATATATATGCAAACGTATATATTATATATACATAATACATGTACAAACATATATATACACATACATGCATATATATACATATACTGTACAAATACAATACAAAATACAATACAATACAATACAATACAATACAATATAGGCCTACATATAATATTATATGTACATATACTTATATAAGTAAGGGAATAATTAAGGCATGGTACACTCGCCCACTGCCACAGAATATAAAAAACAGTGTTTCGGAATTTACGACCGCCGTTCCCAGGATTACCAAAATATGCACTAACGATTTACTATAATTACGTACACAGTAATCAGTTGTGCTTTCCGACTTACCCAAGTTCAGACCCACGTCGTTGATGGCCAGAACCTGAGTGCACTTTAGACGATGAACTATTGGCAACTTTCAAAAATGAACGCTTCCCTTATTTTATCTTTCTTTGCCTGACTAATCCTACCTTACGGTCCTTACCTCACATTGTCATATACCCCGCGTTACCTGTTAGCGTTTATAAGTGAGCTACTGCAGTGGCGGCTCTACAGGGGGGCAGAGGGCACTTTCCCCCCCCCCAACTGAGGTTGTGGCCCTCCCAGTGGCCCCCAAATTTTATTCCAAAATATTATAAAATATGGTATCATTTAATTTTGATATTTTCAAAGGTATGACTTACTTGCTTAATCATGATGCATGATGAAATCCGATGTCATTTTATTCGTGGTGTTTTCACAGACCGAACCTATTTACTTCCTTAGAGTCTTAATTATTTTCTTGTCGTATAAGCTGCTTCTTGCTATCCATCACTGACTCCCTATCCGCAAGCATATTGAATACAGGGTAGCTGCCCTGGTATGGCGACATCACCAGCTAAGGCCTAGCCCAATTTATCTTCGAGAGCAATGCTGTCTGACTTCGGGTATCCAAGGACGTCGTCCCCAATGCTTTAAGGAAAACGGAGTTCTTTGGTTTCGTTCGCTCATACTGCAACTATGAAGAATCGAGCATTTTCTGTGGTAGGCCCAGTGGTTTGGAACGCCCTTCCTTTAGACCTACGCCTACACACTAAGACTCTATCGGAATCCTTCCTCAACAAACTTAAAATTGTACTACTCAAACAGTATGTTCATAAAATGCCCAGGCGCTTTTCGGGCTCTGCTGCAGATAAAACTCTGGCCATCAGACTGCATTTAGGCAACTTGTCTACGTCCAGTTATTATATCATTCCGAACTAAATCGACAATTCTCTGACCATTCGCTTAGCCTACTATTATGATTGGTATACAATCTTTAACGCCAAAACACAAGTCTTTTCTGATATTAGACATATATGCAAAGCAAATATGTCTGATATTCGTTTCAGAGAGCAGTTTATCAATGCTGTTAGTTGAATTTGTTCGTGCAGAGTCGATTATTATGGGTGCCTTTGTGGAACAGTTTGACTCTAGGCATGACAGTCTTAATAAAACTTGCATTTAATTAAAAGTGCATGTATTGTTTGTAGTCATAGGTTTTACTTTTAACAAAGTGAGTCTGTTTCCATTTGTGTCTTAACTTGAGGCTGTTGATTAAACAATTCATGTAGCTCCAATACTGGTCTCTTGTCACCATTCTCACTTTTGACGAAAATAGACTGGCCCCTCCATCTGTTTCCCCGGCCCCTCCGTGGCCCCCCCCTGTTGCAAAAGTCTAGAGCCGCCACTGAGCTACTGTGTCAAGCAAATCCATCGTTAGTTGTACATGATTAATTATTGGAAGTTATAAAGAACTTAGAATATCTCTATTTCGGTTAATAGAGTTTGATGTTAAACTTTTGCCTTCGTTATCACTACTAGGCCTATAAACTACCGTTTTCACTCATTTTGGCAGCAGTGTTCTATTTAATTTCATTAAACACAACTATACACCAGAGTGTTTAGGTCTAGTGTGCGACGACACAGTAGCCAATTGGTTTGAGAGCTCGCCTTGTAACGCGGAGAGTACGGGTTTAAACTTCCTCTTAAAGGGTTACTGTATAGGGAGTCGGAGGGACCTTAAGCAAGTCCTTAACTCACAATTGCTCAGCGCCATCGTCACTGCACCCCTGTCTGGTTTTTTTGTTTTTTTTGTTTTTGACTTCATTATCTAACATATTTCTATTGTAACTGGTTGAGGTCTGTCAACCTGTCAGAAAATAAAACGAATATCTATCATTAGATAGTGACGAATAATAAATGATTAATATGGCAATAACAAGCAACAGGAGCAATATAATATTTTGAAGTTGGTCTAGTGAAGGACCTTCAGAATGATTTGGCTAAATTCGAGGCAATGCATCTGTTCAATGTCGTCTCTTTCTATAGGGATTTAAAATGTATTCCTATGCGATTGCGGTCGGAATTTCCATCGTCGTCAGTCTAGGATACTCGGAGGCCTACGTCAACTGCTACTTTTGTGCATCGGACAATTCTCCCAGTTCCACTGCGAAGGTTGACTGCTTCGGCCCAGATATGACAAATGTTCCTAAATGCGTTGGAGCGACCTGTATGTTGTATTCCGGAACCTGCAGCGGAACTTCTCAACAGTGCGAAAGAGACTTTGACTTCTCAGAAAGTAAATTAAACGACTATAAATATCATTCGCTAGCAAACTATCGTTATTACTATATTGAATGTATGTAATGCAATTGCCCATTTTCATAACGTGCCCCTTCAAGGTAACAATTCAGAAGTGCTGTTTGCGTTGACCTTTATGATGTTAAATGCCATTACAGTTTATGAACGAAAATATTACATCAGCTAGGAAGAACAATGCACAGTTATCTGAAAGAGTAACCAGTGGTGGGCCCACGCACTCACGTGGAACCATCCAACGTATTCTCGTCGACAGCTGAAGTGGTATGGATGTTCAGAGTATCTGGACCAAGTTGCGTCAATAGGGTAGAGCGACGACAGGTAACAGCCTTCGCACATACGGTAACGCTGCCGACGAGCAGTCCCTCACTGGTGGAAGATGACGAACGTACGGCTAGTCGCCGAGGCATAAGGAGTAGGCCTACGTTAAAAGGGCTTTCGTCGTGTACAAACACCAAATCATTGATTGCTTGATCGCTTACTGAGTGCCCATTGTGGATCTCTCGACAGAGATAATTATGACCTTTACTGCAACAGCGATTCCTAGTAGGCCTAATCATATTACAAATGAATGTTTTATTTGCAGGTTAGTGCGAATCTCTTCAAATTTACTGTTTAGGTCGGTCGTGCAAAACATAAGATAAATGTGCATTTATTCGCACATACTGGAGCGTATAATACATTGGAAAAGGCAAATTAAAAATGCAATGCTGTTGATTGCAGATACAACAGCCTCTGTTTCTCGGGGCTGTACAAACAGCACAATCGATTCAGACAACTGCGCAGTATCGAAGTATAGCTTGTATACACAAACTTATTGCCTCTGCAAAGGTGACTTGTGCAATACTGGTCCGATCGTGAAAGCCTTTCCAAAGATCACCCTCGCCTTCCTGATTATGTCGTCGTATGTTGTGACTCTTCTTTCACAATGAAAGGGATGATGACCTGGTGATGAACTATTAGACGCCATCCCAGCATTTGCATAATGTGCTGGCAATAAAAATAAAAACTGATTGACAATTTTTTCAAGTGAAAAGTGAACATACCTCTGTTAATCGTATCACAGCCGAATCAACCCAATGAAGTACTACAATGGACTCATAGTTTACATTAACATTATCGAAATCGAGCGAAAATAATCGATTGTATCAAAATAACGTTTCTTCGCTCATCATTATATTAATGGATGTATCTGGACATTTACTTTAGCGACTTTTTGGGTACCTCACAAAAGCGCTGCCTGCACCGATCTATCATGATGCCACATGTCATTAAGACAGAAATGTCGTTATTAAGTAAAACAATATACGGGAAACTAGAAATGTCGCCAATGGAGCGCCAACGCAAACACGTGGAACCCAGTCAACGAATTCCCAGCCATTGTTAACAGATGCATCATGTTTGGGAATTTCCGGACCAAGCTTCGTCGATAATTAATGTACGATAGAACTGGTTAAGACCTCTTTGTATCTTGATTACTGCTTTACGACAATCCTAGTATCTTTCATAGGGCCAAACAATGTTTGCTCAAATACGAGTTTGGAATTTGGTATTCACTATATGTTTGGAGTTTTCTTTCATCTGCTTAGTTTTCATAATGTATTCTATAGGGTATGAACGTTAACCTCGTCAGTGCGTAGATTCAAGTGTTTTTGTAGGCCTATATATGTACTGCTTTAAGCGTAATGTTATTTGCGGGGCAGTTAGGTCTTGCTAGGATTGTTGTCGAGATATCGTTAGTTAATACAGGCATGCAAAAATATTAATTTTTTAACAAATAAATGATTTATGTAATAAATATTACTCTGCAGTCAGTTATTAATTCAAACGGGTCATGTGCTTTGCTAGATTTAATTAGGCCAATTCGTTCACAGTTGGGCCCAGGGCTGTTAAAGGCTTGGTTTTTTGTTTTTTTAAAAACAAAACCTCAAATTGTGTTTTTTTTTTTTACAAATTTCAAAATTATAAATGCCAAAAATGTCGCCTCTTCAACTCTCTTGGAAATTGTTTTGTGGTCTTTGTTAACTTCGTTTTATGACAGTCTACGGTTCTAGGCCTACTGTTCTAGTTAATTTCATTTATATGCATCTGATTAATTTGAACGGTATTATGCCATTTTTATGAGTTTTATGATCCGAAATAGAAAATCTCCAAAACAAAACCAAACAACCAAAAACCAAATAAAACTAAAACCAAAAAACCAACTTTTCATTTTGAAAAAAGTTTGGTTTTTTGCACCTCTGGTTGGGCCTCGTTAGGGCTAAAGTGTCTGAAGCGTCAAATCTGTTTGGCAGAGAAAACGTAATGGAATTACAAATTACAAACTGCAAGTTACGTGATTTGAAGTAATTTCAATTACGGTATTTAATTTCAAATACTGCCCATCCATGCTGTTGGACTAAGGGCTATAATACAATTTTTCGGATGCTCCGAGACCGAAGGGACAATAAATTGCATCATAATTAAAATCCATATTAAAGATTAATGCAAACACTGAAAAAACTGATCTGCGTGGTTCTCCGTTTTCAACCGGATTGGTAGAAACTATTGGGAAAGAACACTTCCAACCAATCCCATTGTAAGCACTTTAGAAACTTAATATGATGTTAAAATGTTTTACCTTATATGCCAGCACAACGTATATTCGGACGTTTTACCTGAGAGATGACAATTGTTCTACATAAGACATTAGTTGCGAAGTTCAACCCCGTCAAGGCCATTATGATACTCCACAGTCCACAGCAACTATGGTAGGGCCAGTCCCAAACTTTGATAAAGTATGGCGACGCTACTCATCTTAATCATGACACAGCGCCGTTAAACAACAGCTAACCAGCCCAACTGGGCAGCTATTCCTTGTAAGATGATTCTCACACCATTTGTTCTGCGTCCTTCAAGACACTGATATATGGGCATATCGCTCACTGGCCGCCAAGTGTTTATGATCTAATCTCGCCGAAATGTTTAACATCTAATATTAATTTTTGCCATTTATATAAACCTCTATCAACAATGCTCATTAGACGTTCATGATCGTAATCGTAACCTTGACATTTCTACAGAGCAACTCTAAAGCTGAACGCAGGGTACCAGCTTATTCACGAGCGCTGCGTCGTATCAGAGGGGTTGTCCAGAGATCGATGTTAAGAGGAAGTCCGTGTCTGGTGTTGCAGAGACCATAGATAGAGAAAAGGCGGAGCGGATGCTACGGCGGGTTTCGTTGAGGACGAGAAAGCTTGGATTGAAGGTGGAGAACCGGATGGACTAGGATAGGAATTCTTGAATAGGTGAGACTTGCGTCATTGTACAATTGCAATACATCGATGTTTTATGTCGCGTCTGTAAGCAGGACCTCCTCCCGTTTTCGAACCTGACTGTCTGTTGTCATTTGTAAATAAGGCACATTGTTTCCATTATGGTCTGTAATATTTTGGGACCGCATGTTGGCTCGGAATAACATTTTTGTTAAGTTTTAGTTTTAAATTAGGCTTTAATCCATGCAACGTATTATCACCGGCACCAAAGTTCATATGTAGAATTCCAAAACTGCTGGATGGTAGCATTTCTGAATAGACGTTTACATAATAGATATCTAAAAAGAAGAAGAGCAGTCCCTTAGGATAGTCCTGAAACAGTCATGGCTATGAAGTGTTAGCGACTTCATTATCTTATCCTTGGCATATGATGGTGGGTGACCAGTCCTCTCTCACGCCGTCTCATCTTCCCACCGACAGTGTAGGTCATTGTATTCACTATAACTGAGTTGGCTAGAGGTGCAGGTGGAACATAAATCTCAACACCAAATGTCTGCCCTGGCGTCATTTGCACAACCGACCCCTCGATTCACCGTCCAGCACAGTAACTTCTACACCATCGAGCACGCCAAAAAGATATATAAAATTTGAACTAATCAGTTCGATGATGTTATACTAATCCACACCACACCAGATAGTTGTCTCAGTATTAAAATAAAACTGCAATACGTGGAGTCATACAATACACAAAACAATTTCATAACTGCACGACTAGTTTTTAGACATCAGCCTATAATATGCTATTCCATGCTATGCGTAATATATTCACAATCTGCAACAAACCTTCACAGCTAAAGAGTTTGATTGTTCTGATTTTCTTTTAAATAGGTAAAAGACTGGATTGTCGGCATGTTAAGAAATAATTCTTTAGATGTTTTATTTCTCAGGTGATTTGAATCAGCTATATACCAATGAATGTGCAAAAATACTAAGTTAACTGAAAACGACAGTCTCATCACAACAAGTAAAGCAGGACTATTTATAAGAAATGTCCTCATTCAAAACTCTAGTTTGAACCGAAGATAGTAATTTTGATTGATTGATTGACTCATTTATTTAATTGCATATCATATAACCAACACATCAATGCAACATAGGCCTACTGTTTATGACTAGGACAATCAAGTTAATTAATTAAACACAACTTTAATGCAGGTCAATTAGTCAGATGAAGTAGGTCACGCAGACTCGCTGATGACTCGGCAGGCTCATTTACAAGGTTAATGCATTCATGAAATTGATGCAAAACATAAAGAAACGTACATACTCATTCTCAGCTTATCGCATTTTATTGTCAATTTACTACTGAGGCTTGCAACCAGTCGTAGAAGGTTAAGAAAGTTTGTTGGTGTTGTTGCTATGGATATTATATGCGAGACCTCCCAGCCACAGGAAGAGGCGTTTGAGGACCAATTATTATTATCTTAACGCCTAACTGTTCGACTAATGACTTGTTGATAACCTGCAGAAGCAGTTGAGTACCTATAGTACTTGGTACTTAGTCCTTGTCGTGCTGGTCTGCACATCGGGCAACGCATCTCTTCCACTCGTCTCTATTCAGAGTAGTGATGTAGTGTAGTGATGCGTGTCCCACTACGAACATGCTCCTCAGTCCTACTCCATGAGCTGCATTGGCTTCCTGTTGAATTCAGAATAGAATTTAAATTGGCCTGTTTGACCTACAAAGCCCTCAACACCAGCACACCTACCTATATTCATGCACTACTAACTCCTTACATCCCTCCTCGTTGCCTGCGATCATCAAGTACAGGTCTTCTAGCTGAGCCACGATGCAGAACAGTTTGAACTTATGGGCTCTCGTGCATTCCACGCCTCTGCTCCAAAGGAATGGAATCGACTACCACTTTCTCTTCCTATCTCAACGTCACTTCCTTCCTTCAAAAAGCGGCTCAAAACTCACTATTTCTCCTTGGCTTTTAAGGATTTAGAAATCTAAGTGCATCTTCACCTGGCAGCTGACTATCCGCGCCTCAGATTCACATTTCGGTGTGACCTTGCGCGCGTTACAAATGTATTTAATAATAATAATAATAATAATAATAATAATAATAATAATAATAATAATAATAATAATAATAATAATAATAATAATAATAATAATAATAATAATAATAATAATAATAATAATATGCAATATGCAATTGACCGGTGAGGATGACCGTTAACTCCAGAACGAAAACGCTCCTCATATAGTTTCTTAGAGCCTGAGGGATTATATATACCTCGGGCGAAAAAAAAAAAAATAATAATAATAATAATATTCATCGCCAGCTCGTTGGCAAGTTGAGGACTATTTAAATTGGAGTTGAAGGTATAATATAAAAGTAAAACATAGGCCGTTGTGCGGAAAAATAAAGGGCTACTTGATTCAGAAGCCATCAGTTGAAATTTACTGAGTTTAATGAAGTATATAATTCGATTATCTATTATCTGACATAATTTATACACCGACCAACAGTCAAGTGAAGCCCCATGTTGTCATCACAATCTCAAACATTAATCAGCGTATCTAAACTACATTGATAAATGTAATAAACCTTCTTGAAATCCTGATAACAAGGACAGTGAGCGTATGGACAGAGGTATGATGTATCCATATCAACGCCAAGGTTTATTTACTTCATTACAATGGTTTCTTAGATACGTTGATTAAGATTCATTTATCTATCAATCTATCGATCTATTGCACTGTTATTGACTGTGTCAGATAATGGCATTTGTTGGCGTCACACAGTTACCATGTGCACTTGTGTGGGCCAGTGTCTTCATAATAAGCCGTTTTGTTACCTGGTGCACCATTGTGTCGTTCAGCAAGTTTGCAATAGTAGAGAGAGCCAATCTTGAGAAGCTTTGTGAAACATCTGCTGGTCTGGGCTTATAGACTACTTCAGGTAATATCAACTAAATGTCGTGATAACGTATTGATACAACAGTTCAAGGCATGATTTAAAATCAACGCAAGACCTGCGCCCACGCAGCTATTTGCGAAAGATGAAACGTTACACTATAGCTTAGCTAAATAAGTAGTTTCAACGATTTTTACTTATAATAACGCTTTGCAGGCAGACTCCTGCGCAAGGAGGCTCTATAGTAGACCTAAGCCTAGATTTTTGTAACCAATAAATTCGCAAGGACTGTATGTTAGTCTGCTGCAAGTGTTTTGGGAGACCTGTCGAAATTAAATGATGAAATAATTTATCATGGTATAGATTTGAGTATTTAATATAGTGGTTCAGAGCCAATATAGACCTATCATGTGGTGCACTCCTATTTCTGTGTTTTCAAGTCTGGAGCGCATCTGATAGATTATGTTTTACGACGAAGCGCTATATAAATATACACTCTACGATTACTATCGTAACACACAGTAATCAATTCTGCGTTACCAACGACATGCCCAAGTCCCGACTCAAGGAAGGGTAAAAGTTTCCTCGATCCATACTTTGGAAGGTCAGAACCTGAGGGCACTTCATGCCATGAACTACGCCTTCAGTTAATGAACACTTACCTCATTTCACATTACTTTACCTGGCTACTCCTACCTAACATGACCATATATCCCACGATATCTAGCTAATGTTTATAAGTGAGCCATACTGTATCAAGCAAATTCATCATTAGTTATACATGTACTTGACTGATAACTGGAACTTAGAAAGAACTTAGAATATCTTCATTACCGTTTATTGTGTTTAACCTTAAAACTTTGCCTTAATTATAGCGACTATAAGCTTCCAATTTTCACTCATATTGGCAACAGTGTTCAGTGTTCAACTTCATTTCATTAAAAAAAACTAGACAACAGAGTGTACATGTCTAGTGTGCGACACAGTGCTGAAGCCGATTGGTTTGAGAGCTCCCCTTGTAACGCGGAGAGTACAGGTTTGAGCCTCCACTGAAAGGGTCACTGTGTAGGGAATTGGAGGGACCTTAAGTCCTTAACTCACAATTGCTCAGTCCCATCGATTGATTCTTGTTTATTAGATAGTGACGAATAGGCCTAATAAATTATTAATATGGTAATAACAAGCAACCGAGTAATATAATATTTTGAAGTTGGTTGAGTGAAGGCCCTCATAATGATTTTGCTAAATTTTAGGCAATGCATCTGTTCAATGTCATCTGTTTCTAGGGATTTGAAATGTATTCCTATGCGATCGTGGTCGGAATTTACATCGTCGTCAGTTTAGGATACTCGGAAGCCTACGTCAACTGCTACCATTGTGGATCGAGCAATGATCCCAGTTCCAATACGAAGGACTGCGAAGGCCCAGATTTGACAAATGTTCGTAAATGCGTCGGAGCAACCTGTACTTTGTATTCCGCAACCTGCAGCGAAACTTCTGAAGAATGCCTAGACATTTTTCGCTTCAGAAATAGTAAGTTAAACGATCATAAATATCATTTACTAGCAAACCATAGTTTGCACCATATTGAATTTATGTAATGTAATGCAGTTGAATACTTACATAAGACATATACTAAGAAGCGCTATTTGCGCTAGCTTATAGTATGCTAAATGTCACTACAAACGAATATATTACATCATTTAACAAAACAATGCACAGTAAGCTGAAAGAGTTATCAGTGGCGGGCCCACGCATACACATGGAACCAACCAATGGATTCCCGCGACAGCTGAAGATGGCGTGAGTATTCAGAGTCTCTGGACTACGTTGCGTCAATAGGGTAGAGCGAAGACAGGTGACAGCGTTCGCACACGCGATGACGCTGCCGTCGAGCAGTCCCTCACTGGTGGAAGCTGACGCAAGTACGGCTATTCGTCGAGGCATAAGGAGTACAGAGAAAAGGCATTCGTCGTTTGTCGGTTGGTAGATTGAAGAGCCACCAGTGTATAACGAATATGACCACGGCCTGATTAAGGCTTCCGGGGCCCTAAGCCAAGAGCCGGGTTAAGACATCTGAGGCGCTAACCCCAACCCAAAAGCAAGTCTAATTAGGCCTACCAAGTAGGGTATCTGAACACAAAGTTCTGAACGTACAGTCGTACATGGTAGGTAAGCTATGTTTTTTTCTAATAAAATATAGGCTAAATAATAATAGTGTCTAAATATATTGTACGCGTACCGTTAACTAATCATTTCATCATATTTGTAAGGCAATACCGAGTATATAATAATCATTCAGAGATTATTGTATTAATTTAAATTGCGCAACTTGAGCTTTACAGAACTCAGTATGTTACTAGTACTACTGTATACTAGGATGTAATGTAACTAGATGAGTAGATGTTACTATTTATCAACAATACGGCAATACCAGAACCAACTGCAAGCTGCACTAACAGATCATAAAGTCGACACTTCTACATTTCCTTGATTTCTGCCTTGTAAATTCTTCAAGAATATCATCAAACTGTATTTGCATATGTTAGTTTCGCTATTTTCGGCTCAAATATCCAGAAGACTATTTATGGCCTACAGAATTTGCTTCAACTACTTCATCTGTTTTTGACTTTGCCATTTCGTCCTACAAATCTAAGTTATCGCTAGCAGTGACAGTTGTTTCGGTTGCACACGATGAACTTATTCCACTAGTTGGTGCTCGCAAAGGCAAGGCTTTAATTAAAAAAAGATGTAGGCCTAGTTATGGCTATGTCCATCATGTCCTACTCTTTCTATTAAAAGCTGTTTCTTTCTTTTTTCAATCAATCAATCAATCAATCAATCAATCGTTTATTGCTCCCAGTACAACCAACATAATGACACTTAACACAGTAACCAGTAACACTGCAAGGGATACAACAGGAAGACCCAGAAGGGACCATGGTCCCGCTTATTAGGGTCACCTTGTACCATGAGACAAATGTAGAATGACAAATGATTGACCGTTATAAGTCCAACTGGACTATGAAGCATAAAGAGAACTGTAATGTAAAATAAAGACAAAACCTTAACTAGTAAACAGAACTGAAAATTTAAGCAGAACCGTAATGTAAAATTAAGACAAAAACCTTAACTAGTAAACAGAACTGAAAAATTTAAGCAGAACCGTAATGTAAAAAATTAAGACAAAAACCTTAACTAGTAAACAGAACTGAAAATTTAAGCAGAACCGTAATGTAAAAATTAAGACAAAAACCTTAACTAGTAAACAGAACTGAAAATTTAAGCAGAACCGTAATGAAAAATTAAGACAAAAACCTTGACTAGTAGTAATGCAGAACCGTATTGCATTTAAAGACAAAAAACCTTAACTATTAAAGCAGAATATCATATGGTATTTATTCATTAAGATCGATTAAGTATTTCATAGCCACTTGGATATGACCGAGTCATTATAGCCTAAATGCCACTGACGGTTCACTTTTCAAAATGTAATATATATTGCTAAATCAGGTAATTTCAGAAATTTCACCCGCTTGCGCCCGGTCACCGTGTTAACAATGTGTCAATATGGTCTACACAGCGTGGGAAATTAATTAAATTTTCGGCTTTGAGCCTTTGACGTCTGCCGTCGATTGCTAGGGGCCTCTGTACAGACTGAGTGTGAGTCTACGACTGTGGTCAGTATTCAGGAAGTAGTAACTGAAACTTATTAGCGATGAAAAATGTTTCAGGGTAAAGCGCTAAATTATTTAAGAATTATACAAAATTAGGAATTTTCTACAACTATTAGATTTCATTTCCCCAAATATTTGGGGCCCCAAAAACTTGTGGGCCCTAAGCTATGGCTTATCTGGCTTAGGCCTGAATCCGGCACTACCAGCTGGCTGCACACAAGCCCGTTTTACTGTTGGTATGTATAAGTACCATAGGCGACCTTAGCCCCGTATACATGGCTCTGTCCCTCCGTACTTCCTTGCCCCTCTTCCTTTCTTTCTCTCAGTCTGACTTCCTTCTTTCAATTAATGCTACGTCAACCATGTTAACTGCCATGATTGAAAGGGTAGCCAACTCAAGTAGACAAGACTTTAGTGTGATTTCGAGTCCATTAAGTTCTGCACATCATGATAGCTCATTATTTGCTCCAATAGCATTAGACTTAATTTCTACTTATCTTTGGGAGTTTGGTGAGTCCGTTGGGCAGTGAATTGTGGACTATGATGGACCACGGCCGCTATTGCCGTCCATTCAGTTTCAAACAAAACAAACTGCGGTCAACAATCTGCCTCTGAAAGTTGGCGCAGAAATAAAATAGCTAGGCCTTCACTAATCAAAAGTATTTAAAACAATAGGCTTTTAATATCGATAACAAAGAAGATAACAAAAATACCCATTCATAAAACAAAGAATCTTATTTGTCTCGAGCACTGCAACAGCCAACATGCACCTGACCAGCACCTTGAAGAGGCGCTATATAAATTTCGACTGATTGATTGATTGCTCAGCGAGTGCCCATGGCGGATGTCTCGACTGAAATTACCTGTACAGCGATCCTTATTTATTGTATTATAATGTATTTATTATTTACAGGTTAGTGCAAATCTCGTTTAGTTAACTGTTTAGATCCTAAAAAACATAAGCTTGCTGTGCATTAATTACTGGAGCATACACTACATTGGATAAAGCTAATTAGAAATTCTGTTAATTGCAGATGCAACAGCCTCTGTTTCTCGGACCTGTATTAACGAAACAATCGATGAAGACAACTGTGCAGTATTGAAGACTAGCACGTATACACAAACTACTTGCCTTTGCAAAGGTGAATTGTGCAATACTGGTCCGACCGTGAGAGCCTTTCCTAAGATCACACTCGTCTTCCTGATTATGTCGTCGTATGTTGGGACTCTTCTTTAACAATGAAATGAATGATAATCTGGCATATGATGTCATTCTAGCATTTGATAATTAATTATAATATGCTGGCAATAAAAATGAAAACTGACAATTTTTTAAAGTGAAATGTGAACACATCTCTGTTAATAATATTATAGACAAACAAACCCAAGAAAATACAGCAATAGAGTCATACATTAGCATTATCTATATCTAGCGAAAATCGTAGATTGTATCAAAATTAGTTATCCTGGCTAATCATATATGTTAATGGATGTATCTGGACATTTAATATAGCAGGTTTTTAGCGCCTCATAAAAGCGCTGCCTACGCCGATCTATCGTAATATCAAATGTAATTAAGACAGAAATGTCATTAGGAAGCAAAACAACGCACAGAAAACTGGAAGAGTCGCCAATGGCGCGCCCACGCACACACGTGGAGCCTAATCAACGGTTTCCCAACCATTGTTAAAAGATGGGCACGCCGTCAAAAGAGCGCCGGACAAAAGAGCGCCGACAAAAGAGCGCCGACAAAAGAGCGACCGACATAAGAGCGAAGTGATCTATTAACGGGGGCTATCAAGGGCCAATGGAAACAATTAGCGTGTTACGACCTATAGTTCAACGGGTTTAAGTGCGAAATTGTTTCAATCGGGCTCTGATATGACTAGGCCTTTGATATACGTTTTAGTCAAATAAACGCCCTTTGTTGTTCAGCCCTCTTATCGGAAATGTTTGAGCGTTGCATAAAACTTTTCTTATAAAAGGACGTGAAGACTTCCAGTGACCAAAGAAAGTTGTCATGGAGAAGGTCGATTCCCAAAAATGCATGGTGATGTTGCTGGTTTTTTAGTTGACTCGTGTTAACCAACACGAACGTTTGAGAACGTTTTTAGACTTTTCGTAGCTTTAGTAATAAATTCAGACATTTATTTAGTATTAAATTATCTTTTCTTCATAGCATTTTATGAATAAATTGGAGTGCAATGTGTGGTCTGTGTGGTCGTCAACATCGCTCTTATGTCGGTCGCTCTTTTGTCGGTCGCTCTTTTGTCGGCGCTCTTTTGTCGGTCGCTCTTTTGACGTGCCACCAAAAGATGCCATCATGTTCGGGAGTTTCCGGAAAAGCATAGTCGATAATATAATGTACGATAGCACTGGTTAAGACCTCTGTGTAGTTTGATTACTGCTCTATGACACTCCTAGTATCTTTCATAGGGTCAAACAATGTTTGCTCAAATACGAGCTTAGACTTTAGAATTCACTATATGTTTGGAGTTTCCTTTCATCTGCTTAGGTTTCACAATGTAGTCTATAGGGTATGAACGTTAACCTCGCCAGTGCGTAGATTCAAATGTTTTGTAGGCCTATGTACTGCTTGAAGAGTTGTGTTATTTCCGACATTTAGGTTTTACTGGAATTGTTGTCGCGAATTTCGTCAGTTCATACTGGCAGAAAATATGATAAATATTAATTTAGTTAACAAATAAATATAAATTAAATAATTTATGTAATAAATATTACTTTGCAGTGAGTTGTTAATTCAAACGGGTCATGTGCTTTGTTAACAATTATTTTTTTATTTATTCCAAAAATTTATATAGTGCTCCTTCAAGATTCCTACTCAGATGATCTGGCTGAACTATTAGATGCTATTCCAGCATTTGAAAATATACTGGCAAAAAAAATAAAAACTGATTGACAATTTTTTCAAGTGAAATGTGAACACATCTCTGTTAATCATATCACAGACAAATCAACTTAATAAAATACAGCAATTGAGTCATACAGAGCTGCACTCTTTAAATCTAGCACAAATCATCGACTGTATCAAAATGACGTTTCTTCGCTGATCATAAAATTATATGAATTCATGCATCTAAACATTTATTAACTGTTTCTTTGTGTATCTTTGTGTATCTTGAATGATGCTCTGCGACAAGTATACCTTGCATAGGGCCCAACCATTTTTGCTCAAATACCAGTTTAGACTTTAGAATTCACTATGATTATGTTTGGAGTTTTCTTTCATCTGCTCGGTTTTTGTAATGTAGTCATACCCAATATCGTCATAATTAATAGGGCATGAACGTTAACCTCACCAGCGCGTAGATTCAAATGTCTTTGTAGGCCTATGTACTGCTGTAAGAGTTTTATATATTATTTGCCGACAGTTAGGTCTTGCTGGAATTGTCTCGAAATCGTCAGTTCATACTGGCAGAAAATGTGGTAGATATTGTTTTAGTTAAAAGTAAATGATTTATGTAATAAATTTAACTCTGCAGTCAGTTGATGATTCAAAGGCGGTCGTGTGCTTTGTTGACTTTAATTACAACAATCCGTTCACAGTCGGGCCCAGTTAGGGCTAAAATATCTGAATTGTCGAATCTGTTTGGACTAAAGGCTTCAATGCAATTTTCCGGAGACTGGGGTGGGTAGGGGGTGGCTAAGAAGCAATTTCGTCATAATTAAGATCTTTATTATTATTACAAACATTTAATAGCAAAATTAGTAAGTTTATAATAATCTTTGCAGGGTACGTCGTTTCAGCCGGAATGGTAGAAACTGTTAGCAAACAACACTTCCTACCAATTTTAATGTTTACACATTAGAAGCCTAATATGATATTAATCTCTTTCGCCTTAAATAAAGCACAATGATTATATAGTCAGACGTTTTACCTGACGGATGGCAACTGTCCTTCATAAGACACAAGCTGCGAAGTTCAACTCTGCCAAGGTCCGTACTATGGTAGTGCCAATCCCAAGCTTGGATAAAGGAGGGCGACGCTATTCAGCTTTATTATGACAGCGTCGTTAAACAGCAACTAACCAACCAAATTGGACGGCTATTCCATGATAGAAGACTAATATGCCATTTGAATGGCTATTCATTTTTACCATTTATATAAACATTTATTTACAATGCTCATTAGACGTCCGTACTCGTAGTCGTGATCTCCACATTTCTAAAGTGCTACTCTAAGGCTGAACGCGGGGCACCAGCTTATTCACGAGCGCTGCGTCGTATCAGAGGGGATGTCCAGAGATCGATGTTCAGAGGAAGTCCCAGTGTGGTTGCAACATTGACCATGCAGATAGAGCAGGCCCTGCTCTATCTGACTGCTACGGTGGATTTCGTTGATAAGACGAGAAAGCTTGGATTGGAAGGCTGAAGATCGGATGGATTAGGGTAGAAATTCTTGAATAGGTGAGACTTGAGTCGTTGTACAACTGCAATACATCGATGTTTTATGTCGCGTCTGTAATCAGGACCTCCTTCCGTTTTCGAACCTGACTGTCGTCTTTTGTAAATAAGGCACATTGTTTCGATTATGGTCTGTAATATTTTGGGACCGCATGTTGGCTCGGAATAACATTGTGTTAAGTTTTAGTTTTAAATTAGGTTTTAATCCATGCAACGTATTACCATAATGTGGAATTCTAAAACTGCTGTATGGTAGCATTTCTGAGCAGACGTTTACATAATAGGCATCTAAAAAGAAGAAGAGCAGTCCCTTAGGTTAGTCCTGAAACAGCCATGGTTATGAAGTGTTAGCGATTTTATTTTCTTATCCTTGGCATATGATGGCGGGTGACCAGTCCTCTTCCTTGCCGTCTAATCTGCCCACAGCCAGTGTACGGTCAGTGTATTCATTATAGCTGAATTGGCTAGAGGTGCAGGTGGAACAGAAATCTCGACACCAAATTTCTGCCCTCATAACTGTAATAATAATAATAATAATAATAATAATAATAATAATAATAATAATAATAATAATAATAATAATAATAATAATAATAATAATAACAGTGACAATTTATATGGCGCCGTAACACAGCCATGCCGTTACAAGGGCACCTCACAGTCAACTAACAGCAGGGTAGGCCTTACAGAACAAATAAGTCTTGAGTCCAGATTTGAAGGAGTTAACTGTGTTAGCCGCTCGCAGGGCAGGAGGAAGACTGTTCCAGCATCTGGGGCCGGCCGCCGAGAAAGCGCGATCGCCAAAACGAGTTTTCATCCGTTTTACGCGAAGATCGCTTTTCTCGAGGGATCGGAGTCGCAACCCGGAGGCGGAAGAATGCGTCCCGATGCAGTAATCGCGCAAGTACTCAAGCGCGGCCCCGTGAAGTGACTTGTAGACCAACAAACAGATTTTGAACTCAACACGCAGAGAGACTGGCAGCCAGTGCAGAACATCACGGAGGAGCGACGTGACATGATCGTATTTCCTCCGGTTGCATAGCAGCTTCGCAGCAGCGTTGAGAACGGACTGCAGACAATCCAAGAGGCACTTGGGCGCACCGACCAGTAGGCTGTTGCAGCGGTCAACCTGAGACCGCTGCAACAGCCCACTGGTCGGTGTAAGCTCTCGTAACATGAAGATGCTGGTACAATTGTAGTAGGATTACTTCCTGCACTTGACGAGCTCACTAACGGGTGACTACTGGTTAAGATGGTTCATAAAGAGTGACTACTGGTTAAGATGGTTTTCATAACGGGTGAATACTGGTCAAGATGGTTTTATAAAGAGTGAATACTGGTTAAGGTGGTTTTCATAACGGAAAATACTGGTGAAGATGGTTTTTATAGCGAGTGAATGCTGGTTCCGCTGGTTTTCAGAAAACACTTCTGAGTTCTCTTGAGACAGACATTGTTTTACCTACCGTACCAGTTCTTTACACAGCATGGCAATAAATAACATGTTCGGCAATTTGGGAATGCTTTTCAGAATTTGAAGAAAACGTATCATCACACCATTTAAAATCACACTACATCTCTTTAGGTAAATGCTCATATGTAACATCCTTACTTAAACTAGGGTAAAATTAAAGATGAAACTCGCTTGGAAGAGGTTTTTTAAAGGATGTAATATTTAAAACAAGAGATTAAAAGACATAACATTCGAATTTCCTCTATTGGAACGATACAGGATAACTCACATGACCAAACTGCGTAGAAGTTCATTCAAGATGGTCGACAAAGAAAACATTCGAAAGTCTAACAACTCGAACAACGACAACGAAAGTGTAACATAAACCCTAAATGTGGTAGCTTCTTGACAATTGCGAAGAACCAGAAATCTAATAAGAAACACAAAGGAGAATTGGCTGCCCTAACTTGAGATCACAACGCTGTGTCTCTTACACAAAATCTAAAGCCAATCTCAAAACCTCTTTACAACGCAGAGACTTAAATAGGAAAATAATGTCACCAGAGGTCGAAAAATAATGTCACCAGAGGTCGGTAAAGACCAACAGAACCTCCTGCCTATCCTAATGTCCGAACACTAAACGTTGACTGAAATGTTAACCAGGTAGGCCTACTAGGGGCTTTTAGCTTTTTCCTGGCTTCCTATTGCACAGTGACTGATCTGTTTCTGTTATGATGTGTAGGCCTACTGTTATCTGTTCTGTTTTCTGATGCAATAAATAAATAAATAACTAAATTAGGTCCTAATGTAAAATAAACAATTAGGCTACACGTACACTTTGCAAAGGACTTCCATTTATAGTAAACTAGCATTTTTTACCCGGCGTTCGCCCGGGTTTTGCCGAGGCGTAATTTCTAACGGCTGCAAATAAAGGCTACTTACTTACTATATTTGCTGATGGGCTTCAAATATAAAATAAAATGTCCATATAATAATCTGAATGGAAACAATATTTAGAGGTGAACATTGTTGCTTTGCCCGTGTACTGCACGGGCAAAGCAAATTTATATATAGGCAATATTATTTGTTTCCCGTACTACACGGGTTATCTCTACCTTAAATAGGCGTATTATTATTCCCCGTACTACACGGTTATCTCTAAATTATAATAGGCGTATTATTTGTTAAAATTAATAGACGAAGTTCTGCCGTTAGCCTGCGTGACGTAAGATTGCATAATTAGCAGGCGTGACGTAATTTAAGATTGCATATTTAGCAAGTGTGACGTGGACAAATGGCCATGCTGTTATAAGATAGCCTCGTCGAAGCAGTTGATAATTTAAAATGTCCATATATCGGCGTTTAAATAAAATTGCGAACTGAAAATAGTCGCGTACGTTGAATTAGACGTTGCGTAATAATGTTTTGTAAATTTTTTCAAATCGCTAAACCGTTCCGTTTCGGAGCCTTTAGCCGGACAAGCAAACATACATACATAGTTTACATACATACATACATACATACGGAAGGACATCGTAAACAGACTAAGACTTATAATATTAGATTTTACTCATCCGTATAATAGTTAAAATGTAACCTGTGCTTTAAATTGGTCGAAAGTTTCTTAAAACTTCTGTTGTGCATACAAGAAATATGAGGCAATAATTAATGGCAGATTTCAATATAGGCCTACAAGGCTGCACAGACATGTCTAAGCCGACAGTTGCAGTTGATGGTATATTATAAAAGTCAAACATAGGCCGTTGTGCGGCAAAATTAATGTCTACTTGATTCAGAAGCCATCAAGTGAAATTTACTGAGTTTTAATGCAGTATATAATTCGATTATCTATGATCTGACATAATTTATATACCAACCCTTAGTCAAGTGGAGCCCCCTGTTGTCATCACGATCTCAAACATTAACCCTTTCGCCTCTGCTGTCCTGGGTAGATTTTCGCTATCCCCTGGGCTCCTGAGAAGACATAACTCTGACATATGCGATACTAAAACTCACATATCTCTGGTAATAAGAGACATAGAAGGATAAAATTGTCACTGAAATTATCAGCTTTTCTCAGATAAAACAGGCGAATCAAAGTCCACATAGAAAATATATTTTCAGTTCTCAGTATTTCTATTTGAATGACGCTCTAAGATGTGTCAAGTTTTTGAAGAAAAGCTAATAAAAGTACTCTTGCTTTCTGTGAAAGTCTCTGATAAATCAGATTGTACTCAGAAAAACTAGTGTAATCATCATTTGAATAGTTAAAACAAATAACAGTCCTTCATTTGTCAAGTTGCACACAGAAACTTATCGCCAGTATTCTTTCTTTTTGTGAAAATCTTAGTACCATGCTCTAACGCAAAGGTATTGCCCACACTGTGAACACCACATTCTTGTTTTACTCATTGGATTTGGATTGTTCTTGTCTGGAACATCAGGATGACTTGTATATTTCCTGAACTGTTCCTGCATACCATGCATCTGTTGTTTCCAGTTGCATTAGGTGCACGTTATAGCCTAGTGTTTGCATCATGACCCACACCATCATTTTCACTGTCGCTAGTAGCCTCACTGTCGTCTGTCTCTATGTGGGCCTAATCCGAATTGCACTCATCACTGATATCATTATCCGAATCCACCGTCATTAGCAGTTCTAAAACTTGTTTACTATTGAATTTCTGGCGTTTTCTCACTGGTTTACTAAGTCCATTATCGGATGGACGCTTTTCATTTACGATTTTCTTAGACATTTTGCGAAGCACCGTTTAGTCCTCGCATCTAAAAGGCCGCATGTGTACTAAGTCACGGTTTTTGCTACACCATAACCCATCTTAAACATTAACTAACATCAATAATAATAAATAATAATATCTTTTCTTTAATGAAGCGCCTGACAAACGCACTGGGCTGTACATGTACAATTATGCAATTGAAACAATTCTTAACTACTAACAGAACAGATAGCCTGCAATTAGACGGCGCTAATAGCAGCCTAAAAAGCATGTCCGCCTACGAGACTCGAACTCGGTACCTCTCGCTCTCCATGCCATTGTGTTATCCAATGCGCTATCGGCCCCATATATAGAGCAGCAGCGACTATCTATCACGCTTAAAATTCAAACGAGGCCTCTCGGGGATAGGTAGAAAGACGAGAAGCCGCTTTTGCGGATTCTCGGGGGATACGTAAATGCAAAAAATGCCGCTTTTGCGGTTTCTCGGAGCGAAAGGGTTAATCAGCGTATATAATCTACATGTAATGTAGTAAATTAACCTTCTTGAAATGATGCATCCATATCAACGCCAAGGTTTACTCACTTCATTACAACTGTTTCTTAGATACGTTGATTAAGATTGATTGATTTATCTATCAATCTATCGATCTATTGCACTGTTATTGACTGTGCCAGATAATGGCATTTGTTGGCGTCACGCAGTTACCATGTGCACTTATGTCGGCGAGTGTCTTTATGTAAGCCTTCTCGTTACCTGGTGCACCATTGTTTCGTTCAGCAAGTTTGCAATAGTAGACAGAGCCAATCTTGAGAAGCTTCATGGAACCATCTGCTGGTCTGGGCTTATAGACTACTTCAGGTAATATCAACTAAATGTCGTGATAACTTATACGGTATTGATACAACAGTTCAAGGCATGATCTTAAATCAACGCAGGACATGCACCCACGCAGCTATTTGCGAAAGATGAAACGTTACTAGCTTAGTTAAATAAGTAGCTTCAACGATTTTTACTTATAATAGCCCTAGCTGGCAGAACCCAGCGTAAGCTGGCTGTATAGTTGGCCTAGGCCTAGATTTCCGTAACCAATAAATCCGCAAGAACTGTATAATTATTAGTATGCTGCAAGTGTTTTTGGGAGAACAGTGGAAATTAAAGGATTAAATAATTTAGCATGGTGTAGGTTTTGTTATTTATTATAGTGGTGCAGATCCAATACAGGCCTATCATGCGGTTCGCTTCTGTTTTTGTGTTTTCAAGTCTGGAGCGCATCTGATATGTTTTCCGACGAAGCCCTATATAAATATGCACTCCACACAGTAATCAATTGAGCGTTACCAACGATATGCCCAAGTAGGGTTGCCACCTTTTCAAACCCAGAATTCGGGACGCAATTTTCGTGTAAAACACCTCACGAGTTACGATCATGTGGGGGCGACCGCGAAAGTCGTGCAACCGAGTAATTTTTATGTATGAATGTCGTTATTAAAGATTCGTGTTAGGTATAAATATCTATCTGTGAAATTTATATAGCGCCCTTTCAAGATAACCACTCAGAGGCGCTCCCGATTCAGGCCCAGTCTAAAAGGAAAGTCTTAGGCCTAAGTAGTTTATAAAAAGAGCCAGGGAGGTCTCGCGGGAGAGAACGCAGGTCGTCGGAGGGGAGGTTATTCCAAAGAAAAGGACACAATTCTCTTACCCCCTCTTCTGGAGTGGTTTGAGAAGTGAGAGAGCAGGATGCAATTTAGAGAACAGGATGCAAGTAGAGATTCCACATCAGCTGTAAAGCTATGGTAGGGGTAGGGCGCTACGAAAGATATGAAGTGATCCAGAGGAGTAGCAATTGCTATTACATTCTAAATCATGTTTAATTTGCAACACTGACTTCTACAAGTTTGTGAAATTGCGACTGCGATTTTCTGAAATAGTTTACTTTAAGAACACATGCAGATTCTGTCGATCAGATCAAGTTTTCAAGCAGCCTTCTTATGCAAAGATCGTGATTTTGATTTAAAGAAGTATTTTATATTACCCCTCACAGCTTTCAACAACTGTTTCTATTCTAAAACAAAGTTGTAAAACTCCGCAAATGTAATTCTATAAATTGTTTTCACAAGCAATTCAGGTTCGACAAGTTCAACACACATTCTGTTACGCTGGTCAGTCCATAGGTTCTTCATTAAGTTCTTATAGAAAAGAGTCTTTCAACTGGAGCATTGCTCAAGGGCATCAACTACACGAACTCAATAAGTTTTTGCAGGTTTGAACAGTTCGTTGCTTTAAAAGAATTCAACCCATTTAAGATCTGCACCTTTGTCTGGCACGCTTATAAGCTTCAGTAAAACTGCTCGAAGTAAGTAAACTCGTTGTAAAGCTCATCGTCACCAATCGAAGAAAATTCGCAATAGTTAGTACAAGTATATTGTGTGTTTAAGCCCAAAAATCTTTCTTGTTTGGTCACAAGTTTGAAAGTCTGGACATTTGGCTGTCCCGACTAGGTCAAGTCGGGACTCGGGACATTTGCCTCGAAATCGGGACGGTCCCGACAAAGTCGGGACGGGTGGCAACCCTATGCCCAAGTGGGCCAAGTCCAGACTCAAGGGTCAAAGTTTCCTCGATCCATATTATGGGAGGTCGAACCTGCGTGCACTTTAGGCACTGAACTACACTTTCAATAAATGAACGCTTACCTTATTTGTATCTTACTTTATGTAACTACACCTACTTACGTTACATTAGCCTACCATATACCAAATAACATCTTGCTAACGTCTATCAGTGAGGTATAATGCGTCAAGAAAATTCCTAATTGGTTGTACCTGATTAATTTTTGGAAGCTAGATAGAACTGAGAAGATCTTCTTTACAGTTAATAGCGTTTAATCTTAAACGTCTGCCACAGTTATCACGATGCTTGTGAGGCATTGTAGGTGATTAACATAGTAATAACAAGCAGCAGTAATAATATAATATTTTGAAGTAGGTCGGCTAAACGACCTTCAGAATAATTTGGCAAAATTTGAGGCAATGCATCTGCTTAATGTCGCCTGTTCCTAGGGCTTTAAAATGTATTCCTACACGATCGTGGTCGGAATTTCTATCGTCGTCAGTTTAGGATACTCGGAGGCCTACGTCAACTGCTACGATTGTCGATCGAACAATTCTCCCAGTTCCACCGCAACAATTGACTGCATCGGCCCAGATATGACAAATGTTCCTACCTGCGTTGGAGCAACCTGTGCGTTGTATTACGGAACCTGTAGCGGAACTACTGAAGAATGCCAAGAACTTGGCTTCAGACAAAGTAAGTTAAACGATCATAAATACCATTAACTAGCAAACTATAGTTGTCAATATATTGAATTTATGTAATGCAATTTACATAACGCCCCTCAAAGACATCTTCTAACAGGCACTATTTGCGCTAGCTTATATTATTCTAAATGTCATTACAAACGAATATATTACATCATTTAGCAAAACAATGCACAGTAAGCTGAAAGAGTTATCAGTGGAGGAAACACGCGCGCACGTGGAACCAACCAATGGATTTCCGTCGACAGCTGAAGATGGCGTGAGTGTTCAGAGTCTCTGGACCAGGTTGCGTCAATAGGGTAGAGCGACAGGTGACAGCGTTTGCACACACGATGACGCTGCCGACGAGCAGTCCCTCACTGGTGGAAGATGACGCACGTAGGCTATTCTTCGAGGCATAAAGAGTACGGAAAAAAGACATTCGTCGTGTGTCGGTTTCTTAGATTGAAGAGTCACCAGTGACCAACGAATGTGGTCAGCCTGTTGCGCACAAAGCCACAAACCCTCTCTACTGTTGGTATGCATAAGTCAAAATAGCCGACCTTAGCCTCGTGTACATGGCCCTGTGCCTCCCTACTTCGACGGCCTTCCTTACTTCCTTCCCCTCCGTCTCACTTCCATCCTTCAAATAAGGCTACATCACCCGAATCAATTGATCGAAAGATTGCGCAAGTAAACAATTGTGATTTCGAGCCCATTAAGTCAATTTAAGTGCTGCACACCATGATAGGCTCATTATCTGCCACCTTAATGTTAGACTTTAGAATTAATTTCCACTTACAATTATCGGCGGGAGTTAATCAGTCCGTTGGGCAGTGAGTGACTTGTGGACTATGAAGGACCACGGCCGCTATTGCCGTCCATTCAGTTTTAATCCAAAGAAACTGCGTTCAACAATCTGCCGGCCTCAGAAATCCGTTCCTTTCGAGAAGTGCTGGAGCTGAAATAAAATGGCCATTTTTTATTAATCAAGAGCCTTCGACTGACTGATTGATTGCTCAGCGAGTGCCCATTGTGGATGTCTTGACAGAAATTACCTTTACAGCTTCTTAATAATTTAATAATTTAATATTAAATGTATTTAGTATTTGCAGGCTATTGCTAATCTCTTCAAATTTACTGTTTATAGATCGTGCAAAACATTTGTTTACTGTTCGTTAATTGCTGGAGCGTATAATACGTTGGATAAAGCTAATTAGAAATGCAATGCTGTTAATTGCAGATTCAACAGCCTCGGTATTTCGGGGCTGCTTAAACGACACAATCGATTCAGACAACTGTGCAGTGTTGAAGTTTAGCTTGTATACAGAAAATTCTTGCCTCTGGTGACTTGTGCAATGCTGGTCCGTCCTTGAAAGTCTTTCCTAAGATCACATTTATCTTCATGATTATGTCGTCGTATGTTGTGACTCTTCTTTTACAGTAAAAGGATGATGAACTGGCAGAACTATTAGATACCATGCCAGCATTAGATAATATGCTGCAATGCTGGCAAAAAAAATTAAACTGATTGACAATTTTTTCATGTGAAAAGTGAACACATCTCTGTTAATCATATCAGGAACAAACCAACCGAATAAAATAGAGCAATAAAGTCATACATTTGCACTGTCTAAATCTAGCGAAAATCATCGATTGTATCAAAATAACTTTTCTTCGCTCATGATATATATACGCATGGATGCATCTGAACATTTACCATAGCGCCTTTTGAGTACCTCACATAAACGCTGTCTGTGTCACGAAATAGAGTATCCCCCATACATGAGTATCCCCTTGCCTAGGCCGAAATGGAGTATTCGGTTTAGATTTGCATTTTTGGCGGTTTTTAATGTGTATTCAACCTCTTTTCTGTTCCTATATTATTTATTTAACCTGTTTGTACTGAGCTACAGCCTGATAAAATAGCATTTAAGTTGCGTATCTTTTATTTGTACATCGACTTGAAATTAATTTACATCGACTTGAAATTAATTTATTTCCTTTTTGGTGATTTTGACTGGATTTTCGTCGAGGCTAACGTGATGCGTATGACGACGGGAGATAGAATGGTTTATCCCCCCGGATACTCTAAACCGGTTTATTCCATCCGGGGGGATAAATTCATACATCCCCCCCGGATAGTCTTAGGACGGATACTGTATTTCATGATACCTGCACCGTTCAATCATAATATCAAATGTCATTAAGACAGAAATGTTATTAGCAAACAAAACAACGCACAGAAAACTGCAACAGTCACCAATGGCGCGCCCACGCCCACACGTGGAGCCCAACTAACGGATTCCCAACCACTGTTAACAGATGGCATCATGTTCGGGAGGTTCCAGACCACGCTGCATCGATAATATAATGTACGATAGCATTGGCTTATAGCCTTAGACCTATATATCTTGATTACTACTCTACGAAAATTCTCCTGGGCGTATTTAGGGGCGGTTTTACGGGTTCAAACCCCTCAAATAAATGCATTACTTTTTATTAAAAACTGAAAATTTAGAAATATACGACCATGTCCAATCGAAACCCACCGAAAACTAAAACCCCACGAAATTGTTTCCTTTCTGCTTCCCTGACAACCCTGGTATCCTGCGTAACAAATTTTGGCCGAAATACGAGTTCAGACTTTAGAATTCACTTTATGTTTGGTGCTTCCTTTCATCTGCTCAGTTTTTTCGTAGTGTAGTCTATAATAGACTGGGTCTACACCTTCCCCCTCCACTGCGTGCAAAACTATTGTCTGAGTTATCTTCCTCATCTGCTGGTTCCCTCCAGAAGTTTATCTTTCCCCGGTGATTCTACACTGAGAGCGCCTCTGAATGATCAGATACAATGCAATACGTTAATTCCGTAAATGCGTAGAACTGCTGTAAGAGTAACTGTTGTGTTATTTGCCAGCAGTTAGGTCTTGCTGGAATGTTGTCGGGCAATCGTCAGTTCATATTGGCTTGTAAACATATAATTTATGTAATAAAGATGACTCTGCACTGAAGTCAGTTATTAATTCAATTAGGCCCATTCTATCACAATCGGGCCTCGTTAGGGATAAAATATCTGAATTGTCGAATCTGTTTGGGCTAAGCACTTCAATACAATTTTCCGGAGACTCGGGAGCCTAAGAAACAATTTTGTCATAATTAAGATCTTCATTATTACTACAAACATTTACTAAACAAAACTAGCATAATAATCTTTGCATGTTACGCCGTTTCAGCCGGAATGGTAGAAACTGTTAGCAAACAACACTTCCTGCCAATTTTAATGTTTACACTTTAGAAGCCTAATATGATATTAATCTCTTTCGCCTTAAATAAAGCACAATGATTACATGGTCAGACGTTTTACCTGACGGATGGCAACTGTCCTTCATAAGACACAAGCTGCGAAGTTCAACTCTGCCAAGGTCCGTACTATGGTAGTGCCAATCCCAAGCTTGGATAAAGGAGGGCGACGCTATTCAGCTTTGTTATGACAGCGTCGTTAAACAGCAACTAACCAACCAAATTGGACGGCTATTCCATGATAGATGATTAACATGCCATTTGAATGGCTATTCATTTTACCATTTATATAAACATTTATTTACAATGCTCATTAGACGTCCGTACTCGTAGTCGTAATCTCCACATTTCTAAAGAGCTACTCTAAAGCTGAACGCAGGGCACCAGCTTATTCAGGAGCGCTGCGTCGTATCAGAGGCGTTGTCCAGATATCGATGTTTTGGTGTAGTGGAGGTCTCGAGTCTGGTGTTGCCAGAGACCATGCAGATAGAGGAGGCAGAGCGACTGCTACGGTGGATTTCGTTGATAAGACGAGAAAGCTTGGATTGGAAGGCTGAAGATCGGATGGATTAGGGTAGAAATTCTTGAATAGGTGAGACTTGAGTCGTTGTACAACTGCAATACATCGATGTTTTATGTCGCGTCTGTAATCAGGACCTCCTTCCGTTTTCGAACCTAACTGTCTGTTGTCTTTTGTAAATAAGGCACATTGTTTCGATAATTGTCTGTAATATTTTGGGACCGTATGTTGGCTTGGAATATCATTGTGTTAAGTTTTAGTTTTAAATTAGGCTTTAATCCATGCAACGTATTACCATATGTGGAATTCCAAAACTGCTGGATGGTAGCATTTCTCTGCAGACGTTTACATAATAGGTATCTAAAGCTCCTTCTCTTTCGTTTTGGCTTGTACTCTATCGGTTTGGCGTGTACTCTATCGGTTTGACTTGTACTCTCTCGGTTTGGCGTGTACTCTATCGGTTTGACTTGTACTTTATCGGTTTGGCTTGTACTCTATCGGTTTGGCTTGTACTCTATCGGTTTGGCTTGTACTCTATCGGTTTGGCTTGTACTCTATCGGTTTGGCGTGTACTCTATCGGTTTGACTTGTACTCCATTAGTAGCGTGTACTCTCTCGGTTTGACTTGTATTCTATCGGTTTTGCTTGTACTCTATCGGTTTGACTTGTAACCAATCGGTTTGGCTTGTACTCTATCGGTTTGGCTTGTACTCTATCGCTGTGGCGTGTACTCTATCGGTTTGAGTTGTACTCTATCGGTTTGACTTGTATTCTATCGGTATGGCCTGTACCCTATCGGTTTGGCTTGTACATTATCGGTTAGGTTTGTACTCTATCGGTTTGACTTGTACTCTTTCGGTTTGGCTTGTACTCTATCGGTTTAGTTTGTACTCTATCGTTTTGGCTTGTACTCTATCGGTTTGGCGTATACTTTATCGGTTTAAATTGTACTCTCTCGGTTTGGCGTGTACTCTCTCGGTTTGACTTTACTTTATCGGTTTGGCTTGTACTCTATCGGTTTGGCTTGTACTCTATCGGATATCGGTTTTGCTTGTACTCTATCCGTTCGGCGTGCACTTTTTCGGTTTGACTTGTACTCTATCGTTTAGGCTTGTATTCTATCGGTTTGACCTGTACCCTATCGGTGTGGCTTGTGCACTATCGGTTTGGCTTGTACTCTATCGTTTTGACTTCTACTCTATCGGTTTGGGTTGTACTGTATCGCAGAGGTCGAGGGTTCATGTACCCTAAAATAGAATTCGTAAAATTCGTACGTACCTTTCAAGAAATAGAATACGTGTTTGGTACGTATCATAGGGCCTACTGGAGAATTTTATTTATGGTTTACTTAGCGATCCATAGCCTACGTATAATCTGACGTCAACAGTATGCGTCATTGAAATCTGCATATAATTATACATACACATACCCATGAAAATAAAATAATCTCTATTGTCCTTGGTGATTTGTCAAGTCCATTGCTCCCCTTAGTGCTGGTCGAAGTGATGCTTTGTCCTCATTTATGTTGTCTGTCGGACAGACAACATAAATGGTTTACGTTTTTTTGTATTGTTTAGGCTACGTACCCTAAAATAGGGTGTGTTAGAAAACGTACGTACCTTTCAAAAAATGGAATACGTATCGTATCGTATCGTATTTAAGCATTTGTAAAGCGCCTCTCATAGGGTGAACCGTTCAGAAGCGCTCCCAGTGTGCTAAGCCCCGCGAAAATAAACAGGTTTTGAGAAAAGCGAAGGAAGAAGAGAGACTGCCATAGAGAATTTTAGAGCGAACAGAAGGAGAAAGAGCATTCCAAAGTGAGGGACCAATTGAAGCAAAGGAACGAGCCTGAGCAGTTCTACTCCGGGGAACCAAGAGGTCAAGTCTATTGCAGGAACGAAGTGGACGGTGGGAGGAAGCTGAGAGAGGCCGAAGTATTATGCCAACCAGATATTGCGGGGCAAGACCCCTCTGAGCCTTGAAGATCAGAGAGAGAATTTTAAATTGTATGCGAGCATGCAGAGGGAGCCAATGAAGTTCGTCAAACATAAAGGTAGAGATGTGAGAGTACCGGGGAAGGCGGGCTATCAGTCTAGCAGCTGAGTTAAGGACCGACTGAAGAGGAGAGAGAGAGACGAACCTTAGGAAGACCAACAAGAAGGGAATTGCAGTAGTCAATCCGAGAAAATACAAAAGCATGAACTAAAGTTGTGAATATGGAGGAGGAGACAGAACGACGAATGACCCTGAGACGCCTTAAGTGAAAATAGGAGGAGCGTGAGAGATTAGAGATGTGATCTGTAAAGGTAAGTGAACTATCAAGGGTAACACCCAGATCGCGTACTCTTGACGAGAAAGAGAAGAGTGGGAACTTTTCAGAGAGGAGAGCAAAATCAAGTTTATGGTACGTACCCTCGAGCTTTGCCTCGCTGCTTTAATCTGCAAACGTGGAAACCAGACCGTTTCCCTCAGAGTTTTTACTGCGTAATTTGGCAAGCCCTGGTTATGCCACTGGCCTACGGTTACGTGAAAGGCTTTGTTAAGTATCGTGAACTTTCAAGTAAAAATCAGGTCTGTCAGAAAGGTTTAAATGAAAAATGTCTAGGTGAATTGAAACCAAAAGCTACAGGGGCCTACAATCAGTAGTTGTCTAAAGTTAGTTCCAGGAGAGAGGCTGAATATCATTTTGGTTTCAGGGGTCGAATCGTGCACTCGTTTTATAAAAACAGAGGGAGCAGGAGGTAGCGCAAGAACTACCGAGGAATCAACCTTCTTTTAGTCCCTGTGAATGTCTTTGTGCGCATTGTCCTGGTCCGCGTAAATGACCTTCTACTGAAGCACAGGAGACGATCGAGAACAAACTGGATTCACTCCGGGCCGATCCACAATTGACAAGGTGTTCACCTTAAAAACCATCATCCAAAGTTCCAAACATCCAAACCCGCTGCCATTAGGCCCCTACCAACAACCACTGTGGATAGCACGCGTCGAACTCAGGGTCGCAGTCGACCGGGATGCACTATGGGATATAATTCGTAGATGGGCCTCCGGAACAAGAACATCGAGCTCATTCGTACCCTATCTACTGACACCTTAAACTGCGTACGAAAAGAGAGACAGACGGACAGACAAACAGACAGAAAGACAGACAGACAGACAGAAAGACACAGACAGACAGACAGAAACCAAAGGAGACAGACTGAATCCTGAATTGTCTCACTTGACTAAGAAATTACTCAACAACGCGGATCTTAAGTTTTCTGGTCAGTCGAGTAGGCCCTATGTCTTGTAAGCCTAAGTATTATAATCTGTATGTATACCGGTATAGGCCTGCTGTATGTATCTCGCAGAAATCATTATATTTCTAAGACTTTCTCGTATCACACTCCTTCCTAATGGGCATTGTGCTATATTTTACGACAATGAAAGATTCCATTTATTAACTTCCGCTCTCCACGTTTAGTCGAAACGCATGTATGGGGTGATTATGAACCGCCTTTGTGCGCGTGGGTAGAAGAAGCCAAACCACGCACTGGCGAGGAAGCCCGTCATCAATCCTCAGACCATAAGGGTTGATCCGATTCCCTATACATCGCCTACTTACACACTTAATAGCTTATAGATTGCACATGTATGTGTTGTAGAGCTCTTCTGTGACTGTATGTTGCATAATACAATGACCGCACTGGAAACATCTGTATGGCTTTACAAGAAATTATCTGTAGAAATTGTTTTATTTAAGACATGCTTTTGTTCTGCGCGATATATTGCAGCACGTGTACGGACCAGGTGACTGATGGTCATGGGCGCTCGCAGATAGTCTTGCAGGAGGGGGCAAAACACAATGGTCACGGTTAAATTTTGTAGCAAGAGCTTGAAAATGCAAGACAGGAATTTTAAAAATGGGCATTTTCATAGAATGTTGTTTAATTCTAACTTAAAGTTAAATTTCTCAGTGTCACTTTGTGAATCATTAGTATCATTAGTGCTTTAGTGTGAAGAAATTTGTTAAACACCTAAAAGTAGTGGTTAAAACAATAGGTGTCAATTTTCCAGGGGAGGGCAAGTGCCCCTCTTGCCCCTATTTGCGGGCGCCCATGCTGAAGATAGTTAGTTTCATGCAAAATACAAAAATCTTACACAAATATTTTCATGGCAGTGCTGAAGCATACTTAATACAGAGCAGAGCTTAAATTGTGACAGATCTGGCTTAATTTTTCATTTTAGTTTTCTTAATATTTGAAAAACATACAACACCGTTATTTTGATTCCTAAATATTTACAACTCCGTTTCTTTATAAATACACAGTTCAAAATGCTGCTACTGTTGATTATAAGTGATTAATTAGTATTAGCCTAAGTGTGCATTAAAATATTACACAGCAACCTAAATTATAATGACGATAAATTATCTACATGCACTATCAAATTACTTCATTTAGTAGAAAATATAAAGTAACGGAGTTGTAAAATCGGTCACGGAGTGGTAAATTACAAATATCAATCCAATCTAACCTTGCTATAGATGAATGATAACATCGCTAACGTGAAGAGCAGAACAGCAAGTAGGAAGCGAGTTCGATACCCTCTATCCTCTCAAATGTCGACTCAGCCTGTCAGTCGCTAAGTGGCGTTGATAAAATTAGCGTAGGGCAGATGGGCGCCTTGCATGGCTGCCATACAGTTAAATTTCGACTCCTGTAATAGCTTGCAAGCATCTGTTCATACTATGACTTGCAAGAATACTACGTAGGCTACTTGTCAATTTAAATTAATAAAGATTATTATTATTACTATTACTATTAAATTACTTTTGATTTAAGTCACATTTGTGTATATTTTAATAAGGTTTTGCAATTCACTGTACGATGCTTATTTCGAACTTTCATGTCAATTTTTTCAACAAGTAAATGAGACGCTAGGCAAAATTTTAATCGAAATTACACAACTCCTCGTTATAGAGAGGATATCATTGTTGAATTCATATTCCAAAATATTAAGTTTTCGTTTAAGATTGCTGAGTATTAATGACCTGGAAAATCCAAATTGATGCCAGGATTGTCAATTTTTTTTTATTTTTTCAATATGCAAGCTGTCCCAAATAACTAGCCCCAATAGCTGTGCATTTTTTGTATTTTTGTCAACAGATCTGTGTTTTGATTGTGCTAGAAGTGCTTAGTGGAATGTTAATTATTTGAAGATCACAGAACTGGCAATGCTCTCTTTTGTAGTTTTCTTGCCTACCTCTTTCGTTATCACGTTTCCACTTCTTCCTCTTCAAACGTTTTGTCTTGGGCTCTTGGCTGACAGTGAAATCTATTAAGTCTGGGGTGTGGTATAGCTGATAAATTAGTAAGAAATAATGCAATAATTTAATTATTGTATTGTATTGTATCTATCAATTTATATAGCGCCTCTCGCAGTGCACACCAATCAGAGGCGCTCCCAGTGCGAAAGACCCAGAGAAAAGAAAGAGGTCTTCAGACAACGAAAAGAGGCACTTGACCCACCAGTTAATAAACAGGAACGTGTCAAAGGAGGAAGCTGGTTCCATAGTTCAGGGCCAATGAAGGCAAAGGCTCGCGTTTTAGCCATAGCAGTTCTCGCTCACGGGACAAAAAGATTATGCCTGTTTAGTGAGCTGGAAGAGATAGGACACTTAAGAGGAGAGATGACATTGAGACAAAGAGCGGCGAGACAAAAGTGATGTATTTTGGCCATGTGATGCGGGCGGACGGCATGGAAAAGGAGATGATGCTGGCGTGTGGGGAGGGAAGACGAGGAAGAGGACGACCAAGAAAGAGATGGATGGAGGAGATACACGAGACGATGATGATGAACATTCCGGAGCTGAGAGAGGCTACGAGAGATCGGAACACATGGAGAAGGCTGACTATGACGGTCGCTAGGATTCAGCGAATCGACGGCACAAGGTGACAAGGTGAGCGGGCGAAGAGAAGTAGCCGAGACCGGTAGCCGGATAAGGTCACAGAGATACTTGGGAGCTCGGCCAGTATGCGACCGGTAAATGAATGAAAGTACCTTGAGCTGAGCCCGAGCAATGAGAGGAAGCCAATGAAGGTGGTCAAACATGAAAGCAGAAATGTGGATGAGCGAGGAAGTCGGGCTAGGCTATTAGTCTGGCCGCAACATTTAGAACAGACTGAAAAGTAGAGAGACGAACCTTTGGAAGACCAACCAAGAGAGAATTACAGTAATCAATCCGAGAGCAGATGAAGGCGTGGACAATAGAGGTAAAGACAGAGGAGGAGACCGAGCGTCGGATTGCTCTAAGACGCTTCAGTTGGAAGTAAGAGGAACGTGTAAGATTGGCAATATGTTCAGAAAAGGTAAGGGTGCTATCTCGTACACTGGAGTGGAAAGTGAAGGACGGGAATCTCTCTCCAGCTTAAGAAGCTTTTGGCGAGTGCCGAACCAGATCAGCTGCGTCTTATTTGGATTCAGTGAGAGCCGATTAGAGGACATCCAGAGGTGCAAGTCACTCGAGAGAGCATCAATGCGGCCAGTAAGAGCAAGCTGAACAGAGGGTGGACCATGAGGGTGGACCATGGACAAGCGCCTGTACATCGTCAGCATAGAGGTGACCAGTTGAGGAGTGTTTAGAGAATATAACTGGAAAGTCGGCCGTGTATAAGAGGTAGAGGAGAGGACCCAGGACAGAGCCCTGAGGAACACCATATTTGACCAAGACCCAGGGAGTTCTAGAGTCACCACAAATAACCATTTGAGTACGACCAGTAAGGTAAGAACGGAGCCAGAGAAGAGGTAGGCCTCTGATGCCAAAGGAGGTCTCGAGGCGTTGCAGCAGAATGTCATGGTCAATCATGTCAAAGGCTGCAGAAACATCAAAGAGAGCCAGCAGTGTAAGTTCAGATCTATCAATAGCGGAGTAGATGTCGGAGAGCAGCGACAGAAGGACAGTTTCAGTTGAATGATTAGCCCTGAAGCCTGACTGACTAGGAGGAAGAAGTCCTGACTGTTCAAGATAGGGAAGAAGTTGAAGAGATACTAGGCGTTCAAGAGTCTTGGAAAGGAAGGAAAGGTTGGAAAGGTTGGAGATCGGGCGGTAATTCTGACAGAGGTTAGGATCCACTGCCGATCCAGGTTAGGTTTCTTGAGAGTAGGATAAACAAGAGCTCGTTTTCGTGAGACGGAAAGATAGCCTTCGGAGAGAGACCTATTAAATAAATACAGTAAAAACGGAACAATGTCATCAATAACATCAGCAATAATAAATGGAGAAAGAGGGTCCAGTTCACAAGACTTTAAGTTGGAAGAAACGAGCAGACGTCGTAGGTCGTATTCCAGAATCGGTCGAAATCCATCAAGAACGGATATATAGAATAGATTATTCTATCATGATAAACCTGCTCACACTAAACATATTCTATTTCTCCGAGGCAGTAAAATAATATTCTGATGTATTCTGGTATAATTATAGCTACACCATTTCTCTAGATATAACTATAAACAAGAGTATACACATAAGACTACACACACATTCATACACAAACGCACACACACATACATATACAAATCCAATACATCATTACAACTCCGTTTTCTGAAACTACATCACCGTTACTTAATTATTTATCAAATAGCGTAGTTATCGTGTCAACGACTCAACGAAGCAAATATTATCACCTATACTGAAAGGCCAGTAGGATTTACTAAAGGCAATAACGTATGCAACGCGTGTAGCACACGGCACATATAAGACAAGCGTTTGCATCTGCTTATGTTGTTATATCACTTGACGCAATCACATGCATCTTCTTCAAATGTCAGTTCTTGAGAAACTACCGCTCAACGAGACTATCAAATAGTCTATAACGATTAGCTTTATCGATGCGCGCGAGTCGTCTTTGGCGACAGTTATAGCCTATAATTATAACGCAGGTCTACTTGCGTCGCGGCTATTATCTGCTCGTAAACTGAAAGCCGTTTTCTTTATCTGCGCTTCATCCAAGGAAGGATCATCAAGAACATATACTTTGCGGAATTGTCACGGCTTTAGAGAACTAGAATTTGGAATTTCGAAACGACAGTGATGGCCGTTTCTTTATCTACTCCAGCAGCTTTCACTGACAACGAAACGAGTTTCTTTAGTCCAGCGATGGAAAATGGAACTCGTCGAAATCAAACGACGACTCCGAATACCAAGCACAGTTCGGAAGACGTCGCCTATCTACACGTGATTGCCGACTATATCTACCTGGTATCCAGTCCAATCATTATAATACTCGGTATTTTTGGAAACATCCTGACCTTGGTGGTCATGACCTGCAAATCGTTCCGTTCCACTTCGGTGGCTGTATATCTGTCAGCTCTGGCCACTTCCGACACCCTGGCCTTGATCATGAGTGCCCTAAACAACTGGATGAAGGCCGTTCCAAAGATCAATCTATTGGGCATTTCTAATGGTTTCTGTAAGTTCCACCGTTTCTTTTTCAACGTGGTGTACACCTATTCGGCCTGGATCGTGACATCCGTCTGCATTGAGCGTTTCATCGTCGTGTGGTTTCCTTTCAAAGCGAAACAAATCTGCAGTTACCGAAACACTGTCATCACCGTTTCGGTAATGCCTGTTCCAATCTGCGCGCTGCACCTGTACAACCTTTGGGCTTGGTATGCAGGTGGAGGTGATTGCATCATGGTATCCAGCTGGTACTCATTTCGGTCAGATATCGGTCCATGGATTAATGGAATTGCCTACTCATATTTTCCAGTTATAATCATGGTCATTCTGAGCGGGGCCATCATAGGGAAGCTGTCATTGGAACGCAATCGTCGTAGGCAGATGTCCATCGATGCCAGTGCCAACGAGAAGAAGGAGACTCGTATCACGGTAACAATTGTGGTTATCTGCATCTTCTACGTGATTATGACGGTCCCACTTAGCATCTACTACACATTGGCCTTCAAATACGATCAGGTTTGTTATAAATGCAGCTAAAATTATTAATGCATCTTTACTTTCTATCGAGAAAGGTGTGAAACAATTAACAATCCAACAATCAACTTTTAACTAAGGGTGGGCAACGATTAAAAATTGTAATCGAAATTAATCGCACGATTAATTTTTAACGCATCTCACAATAGATGGCAAGTATAACTACTCCACCGACTTTGAGTAGTTACGTTGAATATGCGCTGTATAACTGCTTGCAGTCAATGAACAAAAAACAAACATGCTTTTACTACTTCTTTTAACTTTTCAGTTTTTACCAGACTTGTATACGAGACATAAAACTCGAGACCGAGACCGAGACAGTGGGGTTCGAGACCGAGACCGAGACAGTGGGGTTCGAGACCGTGACGCAAGGTCCGAGACAGTACAAGACAGTTCAAACTAGTGAACTGCACATTGGACCCAAGTCTCGAAACAATTTTTCTCAACTTTTGAAGTCTAATACAAGGGTCAAGTCACTGAAATCAGCCGTTCACCTGAATTGTATAAACTATAAAGAAATTAAATATTTAAGCCATTCTGAAATCTTCTAAATGTTTATAAAATTTAAACCAACAAAATTCCATATAGGCCCTAGGCCTGTTAGCGATTTAGCGACATTTAGTGGCACTTCCGATAAGTCACATCACTCACCTTGAGAAACTAGATGTTGTTCAAAGCGTTTCGCTTATGTTGGCTTTACACAAACGACGAACGGCATGCCATTTATTTTGTTTCTCATTGATTTCAAACTGCGTGAATGCAAGTTTCACGATTTCAGGTTATTTATGAGACATTTTAAGATATTTGGAAATTTTGGACTGAAAGTGCACACTTAAGACTGCTTTTTTCAATACATTTAAATCTTAATACCAGACACACCTCTTTTTAAAACTTCCTGTCTGTTTGGCACTTCCGATTAACTAGTTATCCGTTCGGCACAAGACAATTTTATAGCGCAATACTGTACGAAGTTCCGAACAAAATACAGTTTGTACGAGAACTTTGGAGACCGCTTCTACAAGAGAACAAGACTTTCGCTTCGAGACAGTTTCCAAAAGACAAGACTTTCGCTTCGAGACAGTTTCCAAAAAGTCAAGAAATGATCTCGAGACCGAGACCGAGACAGTGGGGTCCGAGACCGAGACATCAAAAACCTGTCTCGAGACGTCTCGAGACCGAGACAGTGTCTCGAGACAATACAACTCTGGTTTTTACTTTAAAGTTTAAAGTTTAAACTGAGCGGTTTAGTCAAGAATTGTTTTAGCGCATTTCTACAAATAAGTGGGCACAGTCACAATGGCGTTAGGCCATAACTGCGTTAAGAAATTTAATCGCGTTAATTAAATAACGCATTAATCGCGTTATAACGCGTTAAATGCCGAACCCTACTTTTAACACATCTCTATCATCAAATATTCATAAAGGCAATTTGCCGATGATGAAAGGCATAGGGCAAGAATCAGAACCTTCAACAACTGGAAATCTTACTTGTCTGTGGAGAATTATCATCATTGTAAAACGGTCTAAACCTGTTGGAAAACTTGCCCGTACAAATAAAATACAGTTGCCCTAATTTAAGCTGCTGGATGGAGGTTAAACTGCAACTGGCAACTGGACTTGAATGTTAATTTGTCACACGTGTTTCAGTTTACGAGCACAAATCAATCAATCAATCAATCAATATATTTTATTGACCACCATGATAATAATACAGGCACATAGTTTATGCAATCGTATACAGGGTGTCAATGGGTAAACCCAAAGGAACATATGGTTCCGCTACCAGGGTTGCCCTATTTACATCAGCCATTAATCAGTTAGTATATTGATGGTCACCATTTAATACAATAGAGTGTCAATATTTAATTCTACTTGGAGCTTAAGGCTCCTCACAAGGTTGACAACAGCACACCAAACGTTAACAATCCTGTGACATATTAAAACAACAGTGCATGCACATAGTATCTTATACAATCACCACAAAGTAACTTATGCAAGGGAAGCCAAAAAATGGAGTTTCAATTTTCGTTTAAATTGATAAACTGTAGGTAAGTTTTTAAGATCATTAGGTAGGGAGTTCCATATCAGCGGACCACAAATCACAATACTATGTTGTCTAGCAGTGGTGTGTACCCTTCGTTGATGATAACTCATTGCTGATCGTGTAAAGTGGTCGTGTACTTCAGAGTTTTTACAAAACCAGTTGTCAAAATTCGCAGGTATTTGATGCGCTTGAAGTTTGTACATGAATAACCCCACTTGCAATGTGTTGATGTACTCGAAGGGCAATATTTTCAAGTTGTAGAATAGAGAGCTAGTGTTAGCTCTATAAGGTACATTCATTATAATTCGTACGACTCGTTTCTGCAATGTCGTTAAAATGGTTAGGCGAGTTCGGTAAGTAGAGGCCCACACAAGGTTGCAGTAGGACATGTAAGGATATATTAAAGTGTAATACAAGTTCACAAGTATGTGTCGTGGCAGGAGATGCCGAATACGAGAGATAATACCTATATTTTTTGATATCTTCTTGGAAATAACAGCTATATGTTCTCTCCATGTTAAATTTTCGTCAATGTGAACACCCAAGAATTTCGTAGAAGATACCCTTCCTAAGCATTGATTATCTATGTTAACAGCAATATTACAGTCTGAGTTGAGTTCAGTTTTCCTCTTGGAACTGAACAACATGAAATTGGTCTTTACAAGGTTTAGTGATAGTTTGTTGGCTTTGAACCATTCACCAACAAATTTTAGCTCGACATTAATTGCTTTAACTAGTACATCAATAGACTTGTTTGACATGAATACACTGGTATCATCTGCAAACATGATAAAATGGAGAAGTGATGAGGCGTTCGAGATATCATTCACATATATTAAGAATAGTAGAGGTCCCAAGATAGAGCCCTGTGGCACACCGCATGTAATGTCGGATATCTGCGAAATATGTCCATTATATGAGACACACTGTCTTCTATTTCTTAAATAGTCAGTTAGCCAATTAAGACAAACACCCCTTATTCCATAGTGTTCCAGTTTTTTCAACAGAATTTTATGATTCACCGTGTCGAATGCTTTGGATAAGTCAAAGAAGACACCAATAGAAAAGTGATTGTTATCCCTAGCTTCTGAAATCTTGTCATGCATCTCCATTACTGCCATGTAGGTAGAGTGTGCTGTTCGAAAGCCATACTGTCCTTTATATAGCATATCCTTTGATGTTAAGTAAGACATTATTCTTCCATATATTATTTTTTCGAAGAATTTTGAGAAGTATGGCAAGATAGATATTGGCCTGTAATTACTCAGTTGCTTTCTGTCCCCAGTCTTATAAATAGGAATTATTTTGGCAATTTTTAAACTATTTGGGATAACACCGGTTACAATAGAGCAGTTTATTATTTCAGCAAGGGGAATCGAGGTAGCCTCTATTGTGAATTTGGCAATCTGGGGATCTATTTCATCCAGTCCTCTACTGTACGTAGAACGGAGCTCCTTAGCAGTTAGTATTATTTCTGCCGGTGAAGTTAGTTCAATTCCAATGGAGGAAGCAGAGGGGTCTTTCATGAAGTCTCGAAATGAGGTGCCTGTGTCAGATATTTTTTCTGCTAGTTTGGGTCCGATCTCGGTAAAGAATTCGTTAAACTTATTAGCAATATGGTCTTTTTCTTCAGTTTCCACACCATTAATAAAAAAGCTATCTGGCATCAAAGATAGATCATTTCCATGGAGGAGGGTTTTAATTACTCCCCATGTTTTACTCAAGTCATTTTCGCATTCTAGAATTTTACTTACATAGTATTGTCTCTCTGCAGCTTTACGAATTTTTTTAAATTTGTTTCTGTAAGCTACGAAGGTAGTCTTATTTTTCTGTGTAGGTGCTCGTATATATTTTTTATATAATCGTGATTTTTTAATACAGGATTTTAATAGGGCCTTCGTCATCCATGGCTGTTTAATTTCTTGTCTCTTTTTGGGTACATAGTTTATTTTAGGAAAAGAATTTTCATACAGCGACTTATATTTTTCGATAAATACCGTATAAGCTACAGTTGGGTTCCCACGATCACACGCTTCGAAAACTTCCGACCAATCGGCAGTGTGCAGCAGATTGTTGAATGTGCTTCTAGTTATCTCATTAATAATTCTTTTCTGATGGGTGGGGGCTTTGTTCCTTGGTATATATGTGGTCTTAGTTTGGATAAAAATTGGAAAATGATCAGACATGTCATCAATGATTATAGCAGAATCAATAGAATCAGATAGTGTATTTGTAAAAATATTATCAATTAAAGTAGCGGTGTCCTTAGTAATTCTTGTTGGTCTTAGGATTGATGGTAGAAAGCGATTGGAAGTTAGTATGTTAAAGAACGTACGGGTAGGCATATGCGTGTTAATTTTTAGTAAGTCTACATTGTAGTCTCCGGCTAGGAAAATCTCATCATTTGTCCGAGATAAGTGTGATAATAATATGTCAAGTTCATTATTAAACAAGTCAAGGCCATCACCCGGTGGTCTGTATAAAACACCAACTATTTGGTTCTTTCCCAGCTTTTGCTTAATTTTTACAAATAAGCTTTCATAAGCACCAGGTTTAGATAATGCCCATTCGGTTTCCATCAAGTGGAATTCGGTATCATTTCTAATAAAGAGACCCACTCCTCCTCCTCTTTCATTAGTTCTACATTTGTATACGAATTTGTAGCCTGGTATATGGATAGTGCTTGCTGTGTCAGTGTCCAGCCATGTTTCAGTTAAGGCTAGTACTGTTGGCTGGACCATACATAATAGGACAGATACTTCGGACACCTTGTTCTTTAGGCTTCTACAATTAAGATGCAATATAGAGAAGGATTGTTCACTTTGGTCGAATTTTGTACGGATTTCATCAGCACATACGTATCTACTGGTGCACAGCTTTACACAGTTGTAGTAGTTGATGTCAGGGTCAATGTCGGGGTTATTAAGTAGAAAGGAATTTTCGGGGTATTCGTCCACTGGGTGAAAGAACTGTTCCATTGGTGCACAAGCATTAGCTACAACACTAGGATGGGTCTCTCTCGCAATCAAAGTTTCCTCATCACTTTCAATTTCGTTACCTATAGGGTCAAATGCAGTGCACTCGTTACGACACCAATTAACATTAACAGAATTTGTACAGACTGTGCAAGAACAAGAGTCCATAAGTGCGTGCAGTGTACTCTCATCAACACTCGTGCACAATGAGACTGAATAGTCAGAATTGTTCATTCAATCTCTGCAAATAATAAACCAAACAATAATCTAGGCATGACTCAACGTCAACCAGTGAAAAATAATCGAAGCTTAGTGTATTCTGTAATGTAATGAAGTGATAATGTGGATATATAACGGTCAACGGTTGCTCACGGTGATCCGGGCTGGTTAGTCTTCATTTGGCAGATCAGTTTACGAGCACAAATGCCATGTTCTCCCTTGTGCGAGCCATCGTCAACATGCTTGCCACCTTTAGCTACGCCACAACTTTCTTCTTGTACGTCCTGACATCGGCCGCATTCCGAAAGCAGCTACGGGAGCTTCTCTGTTGCTGTTTCCAACGTCAACCAGCCGGGACAGCTGCCCTGGTTGGCACCGGCTTCAACGGGGTGGTCACCGGAGGAGGAAAAGCCACCGGGGGCTCTACCACCAGCATTGCTATCAGCAGCAGCAGTGCAACCAGGATGACGGATGAGACGGAGGATGGAAAGTCGGCCAATACATCCGAAAGAAATGCATCAACAACTTCGGAAAATACAAAGCTTTGAAAGAAGCCGAGAAGCTAAGCCTTTGTAGGTGAAGTTAGTAGAGATCAAAGACGTCGCTTGTAAGTCTAAATTGAGCGTGCTTTTGTTGGTCCTTCGTGTTTGGTCGATATTCGTTCAAAATGTCTCGGTCATGTTGTGCATAATTATGTAGTTTTAAAATCTTTTTAGCTGCTATATATATAGGCATGTAGGCCTATATAATTATATATAAATTAAGTTGGGTTGACATACACATTTCCTTTAAAAATGCCGATATCAACATTTCTAATGGCCGATTACGCGTGAAGAATGCTTCAGCCTACATTAAATTTGCTGACAACTTGCAACAGATCATTTTGATTTTCCGCATGAACCACTTTGCAGACACACTCCCGCTTAATAATGAGCTGCAAAAGCGAGATTTGTAATAACCGTGAAATAATTCATTTCTATCAATCCACCCGAAGCCCAAATTTATTCCTACGTTTTAGAACTTCTGCTATTGAATGGCTCCTGCGAGCCATTCTTTCGATCGCTCCAACGAATGTACAAGAGTAGGCCTACTATACGCAGTGTCCGATTTGCCGGGAGGTCGGAGGCTGGATCTCAGCTTCTTCTTTTGACCTCCCTGCTTTTAGCCTTTGGCCGAGCCCGGAGGTTGGCCTCAAATTCATTACCCACAGCCCTACAACAAAATTAATAGGACCCTGACTGTAGGCTACTCTTGACATTTATTTGCTATACAGAAATGTTTTTAGAGTTATAGATGAATAGAGAGCTTTTGGAATTTCTATATAAACGTGAACGTGTTATTATCCGTATGATAACCTACGTTTTCTGTAAAAAATTATATAGATTTGATTTATGCCTGCGTGTTAGTTAATCGGAATACTGTGATGTAAAGTAGGATAAATTTGTTCTTTTATCCGAGGTGCTAGCTGTAATCGTGTCATTTCTATAGTGGTGTAGCAAAGGTGATTTGCACCCGGTGACAATGTGTATACAATTTGCACGTCTCCGCTGGAACACTGATTTGTAGTAGGCCCCTATGAATGATGAAGGGCACCAAACTTACATATTATTTAAAATATGTAGTCATCATTTAACATAAAAGCAGCTACTGCAGACGGTCCATTTTTTATCAATAGCCAAAATATCCCAAACAAATTATCTTTACAGCTTTACAGCGTTTTGAATACTTGTATTGATTGGGTTATTTAGGTGTAAATTCACAGTTCTGGCTATACGGACGAACGTTTTGCTGAGTAGGTCTAATTTTGCCGTCCATGCTCTTTTTTAGCTGCCGAAAGACTTCCTATTAACCCCTTCCCTGGGGAAGACATCCAAAAATGGCCTAAGGCTTATGGTTAAGTGACTAGTTAATTTATCGCCTAGTGTAGACGTTTGTTAATTGCATATTATGGATTCAGCTTCTTCTGTGTGTGTCATTATTATATTATGACTTCTTGTGTCAGCAACCAGTGGGGCATGGTCCTTTCGTCTCCTATAGACGCTGTAGGCCTACTTGGTATTTAACTTGTTGTTACTGAGGTTTATTATACAAGACTAATATGCTTCACTGGCCTTCCTTTTTCTGGGTGCTATCTGGCCCGGTACCCATTTATAGTAGGGTAATGAACTTTCTTAAGAAATACTCGGTGTTATACAAATATCAGTTTGGATTTAGAAAAGGTTATTCCACCAGTTTGGCATTGATAGATGTAATTGATACAATTAATATGTCTCTTGATAACAATGAATATGTTGTTGGTATCTTCTGTGATTTGCAAAAAGCATTTGATACTGTTAATCATGAAATCCTGCTTACTAAGTTAAACAACTATGGAATTAGAGGTACATTACTTGCATGGTTTACGGATTATCTCACAGAACGTAAACAGTTTACTGCTATTAATGATGTTAACTCTGGGTATAATACAATACCTTGTGGAGTGCCAAAGGGATCTGTGCTTGGTCCTCTGCTGTTTCTGTTATATGTTAATGATATGCCAAATTCGGTCCCAGGTACTGATATACGACTATTTGCTGATGATACAAATATTTTCTTTCATGCATGTAAAATAGCAGACTTGCACGCAAACGCTAACACCATGTTAAATAACTTGTGCGATTGGTTTTTGGCTAATAAAATGTCTTTTAACAAAGATAAGACGTCCTATATGTTTTTCGACTTCAAAAGAAAAACATCCTCCGATGACATTGGTCTTTCATTGGATAATGTTAGACTTTCATGTGAAAGTTCCTGTTCCTTGGGGTAATCATTGATGAAAAACTAAATTGGAAAGAACATATTGAGTATGTTATTACAAAAATAAAGAAATTCATTGGGATTTTCTTCAGATTAAGAAACAAGTTAAATTGTCGTATCTTAAAAGATTTATTTATTGCATTAATTTACCCTCACCTGTTGTATGGGGTGGAAATTTATTCCGCTGCAAACAAGTCTGCTTTATATCGCTTAAATATTTGTATTAACCGTATCCTACGTACATTGCAATGTGCCCCCTTAGTACACCTGTTGCTGATCTATACCGAAACTATAATCTTCTTCCGATAGCAGACCTACGTAAATTTCAGGTATTATGTGTTGTTCATAAATGTGTTCATAAATTGGATGTTCCACTTATATTTCATGATTATTTCAAAATTAATGCTGATGTTCATTCCAATTATACAAGGAACAGTAATAATACCTTCATACCTAAGTTTTTCTCTACAAAAGGACTGAGAACAACTCGCTACTGTGGTGCGAAATGGTGGCATAACTTCCAAGCCATATTAGAAATATAGCTTCAATTAGACATTTTAAACGTATGCTAAAGTTGCACTTGATTAACTCCTTGTGCCTGTAGATGTTACAAGGTATATGAGTTTTGTATCATGAGGTTTCAGTTCAGTGCATTATACAGTAATAGGATAGTCACAATTGTGGCTTGGTTAAAGGCTTTAAAGCACTCCTAAGTTGTGTGTGTTTGCTTCCCAGTGGGAAAAAATGTGTTATTAACAATTGTCATGAGACTGGTTTGTTAATTGGTACCAGTATTTTGTTGCTCTTTTAAAAGGTGTACTACGCCAGCGATGATGGAGGAAGATTACAGCAAACTGAAGGAAAGAGCCAGAAAACGTGATGAATGGCGAAATTGGATGTACGAACCTGCCTAGCAAGGCAGAGAACCAAAAGAAGAAAGAGACGCCAGCATTATTATTAGGGTGACCGGCGAGATGAGTCCTATGTGGCTTCACCGGTAGCCCACCACTCGGTTTGTAAAATTTGTGTATTGTCATTTTGCTTTATTTTGTGGTGAATAAACTACTTACTTACTTACTACCCAGAGCATTTGTCCATCCCGAACCTCGCTGCGCCACTGCTTTTGTGTTACTATATATATCATCCCCACTCAGTGAGAGGTTATAGCTTGCTTGATGTATCTGCTAGAATTCAGCAGTGAATCATCTGGAAACGTCTAGGGCAAATATACTAAATAACAAACATTTGGCCTTTCGTGTAGCTAAACAGATTAGTCAGTTTGCAATCACACAGCTTTACCTATGATTTTAAAATTGTTACTTCCGTGTACTATGTAAAATATTAAAAGAGGTACAGTATACGTAAAACGCTTGTCTACGTTTCGATATGAACTGTTCAGAATGGTACCAGAGCTTAACTGATCATTTAGCTGCACAAACATCGTTTCAGACTCTCGACGTTTTGTTGGCGCTCATTCACTGATGTTCTCTCACCCATCCATTTACATGACATCCACGTACTAAATGCTCAGTGTGGTTGCCGGAGACACTGTCACTGCGAGAGCCCGTGAACAATGAAACACACGGTCTCCCCGAACAGCCTCACTTAATACGATGTAACTGCAGCAGAGATGGGCACGATTAGTTAAATTGCTAATCGATTAGAATTAGAATGAACAAAATCTTGTAGCTATAGTCGATTATAATTAGAAATTTGCTAATTAGATTAGAATATTATCAATTAGTAACCCATCTCTGATCTGCAATCTAAATGGGCTTTTATGTCATATATACAGTATTGCAGAGTTTCTTGTTGAGGGAATTCTAAAAGGTTGCACAGAAAATAAGTTGGATATTTATGATTTATAAGTGCTTAGAAATACCTTTTTTGCGCTGGGTAAGCCTAAGGTTATGCTATTGAAGTGTTGTTACTGAGGTTTATACAAGACTAATATAATACTTCACAGGACTTTTATGTATTCCATGACGAGAGGTTTCAAAGCATCGTGTAGGCTTAATGAGGCGCTTATACATAATCACTGAGTGAGTGGCGCTGAAGGCGAATGAAATTATATTAATAAGCTCTGTGAACCAAACTTTGGGCTTCTGCTTCAAGAAGTACTAAGATAATTATAATGAATTGGCAATTCGTTAATAGCTACGCTACCGGTTCACAATTTGCAATTATAGACAGGCCTGTGGTTTAACAAATGTTATTTTCTTCTGATAAACCACGGATTAATTGTAGGCCTAATTCCACATGAAAGATACCGCCTTCTTTGAATATTGATGTTTTCTTAATAAGAAGGCACTCTAAATAATGTACACAAGGCAGACAATCTACGTATATCAAACGAGGCAAAGTGAGGAGACGTCAACAGCCTGGCAGCAATAAGACGAGAATGAACACGGGATATAATATTGTGTAGCCTACTATATATATACGTTGTGAGGTAAGATAGGGCCGAGATAGACATTGACAAAGGTTGAAAGACATGAGGACCTCGGGCAATTCTGTCCCTGGTTAGCGGGTAGCAACAGGAAGTTTTAAATGATTATGAATGCAAGACAGATAGTGGGAGCAGAGAAAGCCGGGAAATAGGAGAGCAGGTTAAGGATAGGGAGATCGGAGAGAGAGGAGATGGCAGAGGAATAAAATATTGGGATGGGAATTTAATTAAATTAAGCAAGGGAGAGTGGAGAAAGAGTGCGAGAGTGCAGTTGAGAGCAAAAGGAGATTTTTATAAATGTAACAGAAGAAGCGAGAAAGGGAGAAGCCGGAGATGTGGTGGGAGAACAGAAAAACTGTCCTGCTCTTCTTTTTAATCTATCAGATAGATGCCGAGCCGAGTCCGACTGGAGCAAGCAATGCCTATAGACAGTAGGCTACTAAAGGCAATAACGTACGCAACGCGTGTAGCACATGACATAGCAAGCGTTTACATCTGCCTATAGGCCTATTGTTATATCACTTGACGCAATCTCATGCATCTTCTTCAAATGTCAGTTCTTGAGAAACCACGGCTCAGCGAGACAATCAAATCTAGCGATTATTGATTATCGATGCGGGCGAGACGTCGTCCTCTGGCGACAGTTATATAAAGTAAGTCTACTTGTTTTGCAGCTATTATCTGCTCCTAAACTGAAAGCGGTTTTCTTTATCTGCGCTTCATCCCCAGAGAATAGGCAAGAACATAATATTTGGCGGAATTTCGTGGCTTAAGGGAACTAGAAATTGGAAGTTGGATCCGACAGTGATGGCCGTTTCTTTATCTCCCTCAGCAGCTTTCACTGAGAACGAAACGAATTTCTTTAGTTCAGCGATGGAAAATGGAACTCGTCAAAATCAAACGACGACTCCGAATACCAAGCACAGTTCGGAAGATGTCTCCTATCTACGTGTGATTGCCAACTATATATTCCTGGTCTCCAGTCCAATCACTATAATACTCGGTGTCCTTGGAAACATCCTGACCTTGGTGATCATGACCTGCAAATCGTTCCGTTCCACTTCGGTGGCTGTGTATCTGTCGGCAGTGGCCACTTCCGACAGCCTGGCCTTGATCATGGATGCCCTTAACAACTGGGTGAAGGCCGTTCCAAAGATCAATCTACTGGGCATTTCTGATGGTTTCTGCAAGTTCCACCGTTTCTTTTTCACTGTCGTGTACACCTATTCGGCCTGGATCGTGACATCAGTTTGTATTGAACGTTTTATTGTCGTGTGGTTTCCTTTCAAAGCGAAACATATCTGCAGTTACCGAAACACTGTCATCACCGTTTCGGTAATGCCTGTTCCAATCTGCGCTCTGCATCTGTACAACCTTTGGGCTTGGCATGCAAGTGGAGGTGATTGCATCATGGTATCCAGCTGGTACTCATTTCGGTCAGATATCGGTCCATGGATTAATGGAATTGCCTACTCATATTTTCCAGTCATAATCATGGTCATTCTGAACGGGGCCATCATAGTGAAGCTGTCATTGGCACGCAGGCGTCGTAGGCAGATTTCCATCGATGCCAGTGCTAACGAGAAGAAGGAGACTCGTATCACGGTAACAATTGTGGCGATCTGCATCTCCTACGTTATTATGACGGTGCCACTTAGCATCTACTACACACTGGCTTTCAAATATGATCAGGTTTGTTATAAAGGCAGCTAAAATTATTAATACATCTTTACGTTATTTCGAGAAAGGTGTGAAACAATCAACAATCAACTTTTAACACAGTCATCTCTATCATCAATTATTCTAAAGGCAATTTGCCGATGATGAAAGGCATAGGGCAAGAATCAGAGCTTTCAACAACTGGAAATCTTACTTGTAGATAACACGGCAGATTAGAAATTATTTTTCAATCGTTGACCACGCTCTTTGTATTATGACTCTCTGGCATTTGGATTCCTACCTAGACTACATGCATAAAAAAGCTGCAATGCTTTAAAGTTACTTTGCACGCACCGGCAAAACTAATAATTATTGCAATTGAGACAATACTTGCTAAATAGAACTTGACTTATTCTGCACCTGTTAAGCTAAGACAAGAAAGGTATAAAATAAAGGTATAAAAGCAACCTTCAAGCTGCTTATTCAGTTTTTACTTGGCGACAAAAATATAATCTAATAGATGCTATGCAATTTTTATTTGTAAAATATTATTCAGATCAATTAATTTATTGATCCCGGTAAAACAAGACAAATTCACTTACAAATCAGTAAAGAAAAAGCATTTTCTGCAGCAAAAAAGTCTAGGTAAATTCAGAAACTTATATAAGCAGATTATCTGGGAACAAAAGACGCACCTGAAGGGACGAGTCCCGCTAAGTAGGGCCTAATAGCGAAAAGTGACATTATTAGATTTCCATTCGTCATAGATAGGCTACAGCCTAATGCTTCCTCATTATATCTGCCATTTCCGTTATACATCGTCTGTGTAGGCCTATTATGCCGCTGCAATTAGAATTAACCGAACAGTGTTAAAATTTAATGATTTTTACTGCTCGATAAAAAAAGAGAAGCACGTTGTCTGAAATGAGTGCATTGAAGGCACTTCAAACCTGTGATTTGAAGAATGTATGTGAGATCTATAAGAAGTCTGTGGAAAATTATCATCAATGTAAAATGGTCTAGACCAGTTTCAAACTTGCCTGTACAAATAAAACATAGTTGCCCTAATTTAAGCTGCCGGAGGGAGGTTAAACTGCAACTGGCAACTGGACTTGAATGTTAATTTGTCACACGTGTTTCAGTTTACGAGCACAAATGCCATGTTCTCCCTTGTGCGAGCCATCGTCAACATGCTTGCCTCCTCTAGCTACGCCACAACTTTCTTCCTGTACGTCCTGACATCGGCCGCATTCCGAAAGCAGCTACGTGAGCTTCTCTGTTGCTGCTGCCAACGTCAACCAACCGGAACCGCATCCTCGGCTGGCACCGGCTTCAGCGGGGTGGTCACCGGAGGAGGAAAAGCCGCCGGGGGCTCTACCATCAGCATTGCGATCAGCAGCAGCAGTGTGATAAGGATGACGGATGTGGCGGAGGTTGGAAAGTCGGTCACTACATCCGAACCAAATGCATCAACGACTTCGGAAAATACAAAGCTTTAAAAGAAACTGAGAAGCTAAGACTTTGTAGATGAAAACTCATTCATTTGTTAGAAATCAGAGACATGTAAAATGGAGCATGCTCTTGTTGGTCCTTTGTGCTTGGCTGACTCTAGCGGAAATGCCATAATATGAACTGCGACGATGACGTTGTGCATAATTATATAGTTCTAAAATCTTCTTAACTGCTGTATACACACACGCGCACATATATATATATATATATATATATATATATATATATATATATATATATATATATATATATATATATATATATATATAACATATGTATTTTTAAAATGCCGAAATCAAGATTTCTAATGGCTTATTAAGTTATTATTCGTGAAGAAAGTCTTAGCCTTAGCCTATAGGCTATATTAAATTTGCTAACAACTAGCAAAAGATCATTATAATTTTCCGCATGAACCACTTTGCAGACACACTCCCGATTAATAATAAGCTGCAAAAGCGAGATTTTTAATAACCGTGAAATATTCATTTCTATCAAGCCACCCGAAGTAAAACCCATGTAGGCCTATACGTTTTAGAACTTCTGCTATTGAATGGCTCCGGCGAGCCATTTTTTCGGTCGCTCCAACGAATGTACAACAGTAGCCTACTGTACGCAGTGTCCGATTTGCCGGGAGGTCGGGGGTTGGATTTCAGCTTCTTCTTTTGACCCCCTGCTTTTAGCGTTTGGCCGACCCCCTTCCTCTAATTTCGTCAATTGTTTGCTATGACAGGTTTATTGACAGCTATTCTAATTTCGTTGCAATGACTGTTGACCCCATCCAGAACCTGCTGATGATCAGCATTAACGGGTGCGTGTGTGTGTTAATCTGAAATGCTGTGATAATGCAGGATAATTTTTTTTATAGCCGAGATGTTAGCTGTAATCGTGTCATTTCTATAGTAGTAGCAATGGTTTTTTGGCACTCGGTGATGTTGTGTATGCAATTTGCACCCTTCAACTTTAACACTGATTTGTAATATGAATGATAAAGGGCACCAAGTACGGGGTCATACTGACGTAATAGGGCCTATCTATAAAGCATGCAGTAATCATTTAACATTCCCACTTAATAGGATAAATGTATCTGCACTGCAGAGATGGGCACGATAAGTTAAATTGCTAATCGATTAGAGTTAGAATCAGCTACTGAAATTTGCTAATCGATTAGAGTTTGAATTAGCAAAATCTTGTAGCTAATCGATTAGAACAAGAATTTGCTGTTTGTCTAAACGATTAGCTACAGCTAATCGATTAGAATCTTATCGATTAGTAACCCATCTCTGATCTATAATCTGAATGGACTTTTATGTCATAATTATGTTGTAGAGTATCTGGTTGGAATTCTAAAAGGTTGCACAGAAAATAATACTTGGATATTTATGATTTATAAATGCTTTCTTAATCAGAAAGCACTATAAATAATCTTAGTCTTTGTGTGAAGGTAAACGCAAGGGAGAGTGGAGAAAGAGTGCGAGAGTGCGAGAGTGCAGTTGAGAGCAAACGGGGATTTTATAAATGTAACAGAAGTAGCGAGAAAGGGAGAAGCCGAAGATTTGGTGGTGAGAATAGAGAGACGAAGATGCATAGGAAATGATGATTGGGAATGAATCACTGGCAAGGTATGGATGGTTGGGGGAGAGGGGAGGGTAGAGGGGGAGGGTAGAGGGAGAGCTAGGAAAGAGGGAGAACCTGAAATTGAAAGCAATATCCAAACAGAGTTTTTGTTCTTTCTGTGGTCTTCCGAACAACTTTCAACCTTTCATAATAATATTTGTTTATTAATTCAAACTGACAAATACGCAGTAAGATAACCTGATTGAGTAGTCTAGATGATTTTCATTAAATGCCTGAAGACCCACATTTGAAACACTCGTAGGCTGTGGTATCTTCCTGTTATGCAGTTTTTCAAATGCACAGGATGCCACATTGAATATGAGGCACAACTGGATTTCTTTTCTTTAGCTCTAAAAATAAAAGCTATAGTCTCTTATCGTTTGTCGAGAATCACACACTGATACTCAGCCATTTTCGAAGTAACTTATTTTACATGGAATGCGGAGAGGTGAAGGCACACGAGCAAGTTCAATATTATATAATATAATAATTATGTTTTCAATTGAAGTAGTTATACTTACTTGTTTTAAAGCATACTATGTTTACAGAGTGTTTGAAGACATGAACTACCCACACGCATAAACCAATGTGAACAGGCCTACTTGCACCAGCCGAGTGCAGAACAGCTTCGAGTAGTTAGGTTCACCGAACCTCACACGTTGATTAGTTTACAGACAAGAACCGGAAACATGTTACGGATATTGAAGGGAGTCAAGACGACTGGTGCACGTAAGGTATTTCTCCCGGAAGTACTAATCCATAACATCGCTGGTGCTTCGGCAAGGCACGTCGAGGGGAAGTGAAGACGAAATAAAGAATCTGTCAGCTGTGACAAACAACAGATACACAGTTTGCGACGGTTGTTGTGATCGTTCCATGCATCGTACGAGGAAATCGTAGTACGCGAAAGAAGCCATAGACAACTTTTGGCGTAAAGGAAACGATACGTCAAAGTTCGACTGTCAATACCTTTGCGGATTATCATACACTTGTCTTAAGTAGACGACCAACACGCGGAACTCTTTCTAATCGATGATGTCAGAGTATAGAGGCACCTGTTTTGAAAGACATGTTCGTGACGCGTCAACTTCAAAGGAACTCATGTAGATATAAATTTTATCGGTTATAAATATTAAGTGGCAAGATTGAAAAGGAACCACACAGACTATATCCACAGAACTCCATCCTTACTGTACAAGCGGCGCGTGCAATAGAATTAGGTCGTTCTTAATTCTGCACATAATCTTTCGGACAAGGGTCAATCAACTCAGCGTCAACACACAGGTCCTCAGCCTGTAGAATCCTTAATAGTTTGCATGATGTAATTTTACTGTAAAGGCTCAAAATGCACCAATCTGTATTTCTTTCCTAGTTTGGCCATGTAGCTCTTTCCACAGCGCTGCATTACTCAGACTTCTTTCGCGGATATTTAATAAATCTATTTTAAGTCGATTGTTAATCCTGAAATCTTCCAGATATGAAAGACATTATACTATTGCGAAATGCTCCTATATGTGCATGATCAGATTATTGTATCTGCTCACTATTAGAGCGGCTTTTAACTTGCAGCCGATGACAGTAAGGGTTCCGGATTTTCATGTTTAATTGCAAATTGATGAATTGCTTGTTTTTTTAAACTGGGAAGACATGAAATTTATGCTATTTTGGAATATCCTACTTCAATCGCTTATTAAAGTTCTTAACTACTAATCCTTTCCAACTGTAAATTTAGGATGACAATTTCTTCCGTATTAATTAGCTGAATTAGATATCAAATTGGTCTGTAGGTGTAAGTTATTTTACCCAGCTAAGAGAGAGCAAAAAATGCTACATGTAAGGAATTATTTCCTTGCTATACGTTGTGACTAACAGACCAGGCATTGATTTAATTGCAAATGTAAGTCTACTCCATATACCTAATCCCGGCCTCAGAATTTTAAAACACAAGTCTACGAAGAGTCTCAATTATTCAGATGCATCGACGCGCACAACACAACGTATTAAAAATAACCAAATATTAACAGTACAAAATGCAGTGGGGTCCACAATCCACATCCATCGAATAGTTTACGAGTCACGATAGATTTGTGGCGTATTTAATTGTATTATTTATTTTATAAGTGTTCACATGATGATAAAGATAATATTAATAAAATCAACAGTAGGCCTAATAAGGTGGCATACCGTCTTTGCCACTAGCATCCAGCTCCTCTACTTAGCAACCAGCCCTAGGTCAGTCAATGAATAACAATAAATAAGCATAGATGACCTGGTGCAAGATGTAAACGTCATCTCGCGTACCTGTTTCTCTGCTTCTGTCTTCCATCTATCATTCATCCCTTTTCATGTTGTTACTCTGTCCCACCTTCTCTGTGTTGTTTACTCATTCAGACGATATTTGTCACAATAGATGAAAGCCTACCAAGCATGTAGATTACAGCTCAAACAAAGGCCTAATTAATTCTATCTTTAGTAAAATAGTAATCGTGTCGATGAAAGAGGACCAGAACATCTAGCATGAAAGTCAATTACCAACACGGACCGTGTTTCATTTGCCTCATAGGACTAGCGTCTACCAAATGACGAATGACCTGTATGGGTCCCTTGCAGCTTCTTGTGTTGCTGTCATTTGACTTGGTGGAATTCAATGCATGCTACTCAGGTACGGCTTCCCTGTAACACGTCGTCTGCTTCAGGCCACAATCAAATAGCGTTGCTCAATTACTAGCGATGCGCTCGGGCCTTACTCTACCCCCCGCTATATAAAGTTTTTGAGCCACAGCTCAACTGCTTGTAAACACAATGGTGTTGTTGTATCCGCGCGTAACTAAGCGAAGAAAACTCTGGAATATTCTTCTTCTGGAATCGTCCTGGCTAGAGAGATTAAGAGGAACTTGGAAGTTGGGAAACATTACAAAGATGACGACTGCGTTGTCCACTTCATCAGCTTTCACTGAAAGCGAAATTAGTTTATTCAGTTCAGCTTTGGAAAATGGATCTTGCGGGAATAGAACTACAACTTCGACTACCAATAACATTTACGATAATCTCGCACAATTACGCGTTGTAGCCGATTATATCTACATCGTCTCCAGTACAATAATCACAATAATCGGTGTAGTTGGAAACATCCTGACCTTGGTGGTCATGATCTGCAAATCGTTCCGTTTCACTTCGGTGGCCGTGTATCTGTCAGCCCTGGCCACTTCCGACAGTCTGGTACTCATCATGGATGTCCTGAACAACTGGGTGAAGGCCGTTCCAAAGATCAATCTACTGGGCATTTCTGATGGTTTCTGTAAATTTCACCGATTCTTTTTCAACGTGGTGTACACCTACTCGGCCTGGATCGTGACATCCCTTTGCATTGAGCGTTTTATCGTTGTGTGGTTTGCCTTCCAAGCGCAACAAATCTGCAGTTACAGAAACACTGTCATCACGGTTTCGGTTATACCTGTTCCAATCTGTGCGATTTACCTGTACAATCTTTGGGCTTGGTACGCCGATGGCACCGGGTGCCTCATGGCATCCAACTGGTATCAATTCCAGTCGGATATCGGTCCATGGATTAGTGGATTTGCCTACTCATATTTTCCAGTCATAATCATGGTCATTCTGAACGGGGCCATCATAGGGAAGCTATCATTGGCACGCAGATATCGTAGGCAGATGTCCATCGATGCCAGTGCCAATGAGAAGAGGGAGACTCGTATCACGGTGACAATTGTGGTGATCTGCATCTTCTACGTGATCATGACGGTCCCACTTAGCATCTACTACACACTGGCCTTCAAATACGGAGAGGTTAGTTCAGGATCCATATCTATAATTAATTGTTCTTTCATTTACGCTATTTCGAGAAAGATAGAAAATAAGCATCCACATATTACTCGTCTCTACCACGAACACTTAGAGGCGATTTGCCGACGCTGAAAGGTATTTAAGCTGAAGATCAACCATTACAGCCTTCAATAACTGACAAATCTTCAGTTAGAAATAACGCTGCAGCTTGCTGATTATTTTCAAACCACTGATCAAAGGGTTCTATAAAACTTTTAAGATATATTTTATGGAAATGTCGCATTATTAAATTTTCAATGTGCAGAGATACAATACATTTTCACACTAAGTCGTATTAGGCAGAGATACAATATAGTGTTTATTCAACCATTTGCAATATACACTAAGTCGTCTGTGCATTTTGGCGTCACAATATAGTAGCAGGCTCACTATAAGGGTGTGATATTTAAATGAGCCTTATTTGCATGACATATAAAATTATATAGACATATGGGAAATTATTATCATATATGCTTAGGCCTATATATATTATATAGCGCCCACTTGGTTAAGACTGATGCATGGAAGCACTGCACATTTGCGTTTGCCGCAGATATGAGAAAAGAACAAACTGCATGGAAATTATCATAAATGAACATAATTATGGTAATAATATTATGGTCTAATACAGTCGATAAAGTTACTGTATTCTGTTGCAACCAGAACACAGTTGCCATCAAATAAAATTATATAGCTGAACGGAGGCTAGACTCTCGTATGGTTGCGATAAGAAATTGTTGCACTTGTTTCAGTTTACAAACACGAATCCCAAGTACTACCTTGTGAGGACGATCGTCAACATGGTTGCCACCTTTAGCTACGCGGCGAACTTCTTCCTGTACGTCATGACATCGGCCGCATTCCGAAAGCAGCTACGTCAGCTTCTCTGTTGCTGCTGCAAACATCAACCAACTGGAGCCGCATCCTCGGCAGGCACCGGCTTCAGCGGGGTGGTCACCGGAGGAGGAAAAGCAGCCGGTGGCTCTAACATCAGCATTGCGATCAGCAGCATCAGTGCGATCAGGATGACGGATGTGACGGAGGATGGAAAGTCGGTCACTACATCCGAACAAAATGCATCGGAAAATACAAGACTTTGAATCAAGCCGAGAAGCGACGCCGTTACCGGTGAAACTTGCATCAGTTTAGTCGGAGCAAAACTCAAATACAATCGACGCTTGTAAGTCCAAAGAAACTCATAAGCCATGTAAACAGGAGCATGCTTTGTTGTGTCATTTTGTTTGGTCGATATTCGTTCAAAATGTCTCGTACTGATTGAGTCGAAAGTAAATGTAGTGATGATAAAATAGCAATCGATGACATGCCGGTAGGTCAGTATCTAGAAGGCAAAGAAATATTTTTATATAATGCATATAATTTTGAACAATGATGACGACACAACATAGTTGATGCGTTGCACTAAGATTCTTAATGACCAGGAAACTACTGAATTCTATGAAGCTACCCGAACCCCAACTTGATGTTTCTGAACTTCTACCATTGAATGTGAGCCATTCTTGCTATCGCTCTAAAGTATGTGGCCTACTATAATTTTGAACAATGATGACGACACAACATAGTTGATGCGTTGTACATACACATGTTATCCGACCTTGTCTTGGAGGCGAGAATTGTTCTATTCTGTTCTAATCTGACTCTTTTACACAAGCTGGAGCATTACGCTTGAGCATTACCAGCAGAATTATAATTAATAAACTCATAATTTCTGGCGGCTTAATGTGCGTGAAGAAGGTCTTACATTATAGCTGCAACTTTGCAAACACCTATAGCAGCAGCGTAATGATAACTGTCCGCGTGCACTACTTGACAGATGCACACCTGTCTATTTAAAAAATTATGTAGCACTTAGATTCTTAATGACCTGGAAACAACTTAATTGTATGAAGCTACCCGAACCCCAACTAGATGTTTCTGAACTTTTACCATTGGATGTGAGTCATTCTTACTATCGCTCTAAAGGATGTAGCCTACAAGTGTAGTGTACTTTTGATACCTGATTTGCTATATTGAATAGTTGTAGAGTTCTAGATACTTTAAAACCCTTTGTAATTTTTAGGTTAAAGTGAACGTCGTCGTTTCCCGTTGCCATTTTACATTTCTGTAATTCTGTAATTAGGTGACTCTGTTTAACGCGTTTGTATTAGTTGATCAGAATGCTGTTATGCAAAGGAGAATAGATTTGTTGTTTGGCCGAGCTGTTAGTTTTAATTGTGTCTTTTGTGCAGCGATGTTGCAAAAAGTGGTTGGCGCCAGGAAACAACGTATTCGATTTTCGCCCCTCCTCTTGAACACTGACTTGTAGCTAGGCCTGGGAGTCACTTTTGTCACCCAATCTGACCCCACTTGACCCTAAAGTGACTTGAGGTCGACTTGAGGTCGATAACTTGGAGACAAAACGACTTGATCCGACTTGGCAGAGAAACAACCAACCTCCGACTTAAAGTCGACTTCTGAGTTCTGACATGGTAATGACGATTGCGTACGGCTAATAATACAAAAAATGTCATGCCAATTTGCCTGGCAAGCATTAATTTCTTATACTAATGAGTAATGAGATCTCAACACCTGATGAATAAAATTGTTTATTAGGCCTATTTTAAGCTGTTTGTGTTTGTGCTTGAACAGTTTTGTAATGCTCTAATGGGTTAACAGAAGAATCTGCAGCAGACCGCGGACTGGTTGCACTGAATGGCGTGTTATAATGACACATTTAAATTCTGTTGTCAACTTGTCACAATTATTTGGTCACTAACGTCATTCAAATAGCAATGCATGCGTATCATCCTACAGTACTACCACTCACCGACAATAAAGTCGATAATTGTCCAATACAACAGTTTTTACGTCTGCGAACGACTAATGCAGTGCACAACCCTAACACGCTATATCTTAGAAACGCTTGTTCACACTAAAAACACTATAAAACTGCTGAAACGTCGCCGTGACCTCACGATCATTAGTGTGACGAGATAAATTTAGATTTGTTTGTGTCCCAAGTCCGTTTAAGTCGACTTGTGTAGAAAACAACTTCAAGTCACTTTTCTGTACAAATTCGACTTGGGGGTCAGTTGCGCTAAGCAGAAACGACTCGACTTGGGATGCCCAAGTCGACTGGGGTCGACTTATTGGGGTCGACTCCCAGGTCTACTTGTAGCATGAAAGGCCTACTATAATAGAGCCTCCTTGCGCTGGGTTCTGCCAGCAAAGCGTTGTTATAAGTAAAAATCGTTGAAACTACTTATTTAACTAAGCTAGTAACGTTTCATCTTTCGCAAATAGTGGAAGAGATGTGTTGCCCGATGTGCAGAACAGCACGACAAGGACTATGTACTAAGTACTATAGGTACTCAACTGCTTCTGCAGGTTATAAGTCATTAGTCGAGCACTTATGCGTTAGCAGTTACCGTGCTGGACGGTCAATCAAGGGGGTCGGTTGTGCAAATGCCGCCAGGGCAGACATTTGGTGTCGAGATTTCTGATCCACCTGCACCTCTATCCAACTCAGCTATAATGAATACACTGACCTACACTGTCGGTGGGAAGATGAGACGGCGTGGGAGAGGACTGGTCACCCGCCATCATATGCCAAGGATAAGAAAATGAAGTCGCTAACACTTCATAGCCATGGCTGTTTCAGGACTAGCCTAAGGGACTGCTCTTCTTCTTTTTAGATACCTATTATGTAAACGTCTGCTCAGAAATGCTACCATCCAGCAGTTTTAGAGTTCCACATATGGTGATACGTTGAATCGATTAAACCCTAATTTAAAACGAAACCTAAGGGAATGTTTATTCCGAGCCAACATACGGTCCCAAAATATTACAGACCATAATCGAAACAATGTGCCTTATTAAGGCTTATTTACAAAAGGCAACAGACAGTCAGATTCGAAAACGGAAGGAGGTCCTGATTACAGACGAGACATAAACATCGATATATTGCAGTTTTACAACGACTCAAGTCTCACCTATTCAAGAATTCCTATCCTAATTCATCCGATCCTCCGCCTTCCAATCCAAGCTTTTCGTCATCAACGAAGCCCACCGTAGCATCCGCTCTGCCTTTTCTCTATCTGCATGGTCTATGCAGCACCAGACGCGGACCTCCACTGGACATCGATATCTGGACAACGCCTCTGATACAACGCAGCGCTCCTGAATAAGCTGGTGCCCTGCGTTCAGCTTTAGAGTAGCTCTTTAGAAATGTGAAGATTACGACTAGGAGTATGGACGTCTAATGAGCATTGTAAATAAATGTTTATATAAATGGTAAAAATGAATAGCCATTCAAATGTCATGTTAATCATCTATCATGGAATAGCCGTCCAATGTGGTTGGTTAGTTGCTGTTTAACGACGCTATCATAACAAAGCTGAATAGCGTCGCCCTCCTTTATCCAAGCTTGGGATTGGCACTACCATGATAGTACGGACCTTGGCAGAGTTGAACTTCGCAGCTTGTGTCTTTTGAAGGACAGTTGCCATCCGTCAGGTAAAACGTCTGACCATAATCATTGTGCTTTATTTAAGGCGAAAGAGATTAACATCATATTAGGCTTCTAATGTGTAAACATTAAAATTGGTAGGAAGTGTTTTTTGCTAACAGTTTCTACCATTCCTGCTGAAACGGCGTACCATGCAAAGATTATTATACTAGTTTTGTTAGTAAATGTTTGTAGTAATAATAAAGATCTTAATTATGACAAAATTGTTTCTTAGGTCCCCGAATCTCCGGAAAATTGTATTGAAGCCCTTAGTTCAAACAGATTCGACAATTAAGATATTTTATCCCTAACGAGGCCCAATTGTGATAGAATGGGCCTAATTGAATTAATTACTGAATGCAAAGTAATATTTATTACATAAATTATTTATTTGCGAAATAAATTAATATGTTTACAAGCTAATATGTTTACAAGCCAATATGAACTGACGATTGCCAGACAACATTCCAGCAAGATCTAACTGCTGGCAAATAACACAACTCTTACAGCAGTGCGCACAAAACATTTGAATATACGCATTTACGGAATTAACGTATTGCATTGTATCTGAACATTTATAAAGCGCCTCTCGCAGTATAGACTATTCAGACTATTCTACTCAGTGTAGAATCACCGGGGAAAGATAAACGTCTTGAGTGAACCAGCAGATGAGGAAGATAACTCAGACAATAGTTTTGCACGCAGAGGAGGGGGAAGGTATAGACCAATAGACTACACTACGAAAACACTGAGCAGATCAAAGGAAGCACCAAACATAAAGTGAATTCTAAAGTCTGAAACTCGTATTTCGGTCAAAATTTGTTATGCAAGATACCAGGGTTGTCAGGGACATAGAAAGGAAACAATTTCTTGGGGTTTTAGTTTTCGGTGGGTTTCGATTAGACATGGCCGTATATTTCTACATGTTCAGTTTTTAATAAAAAGTAGCCTAATGCATTTATTTCGGGGGCTTTGAACCCGTTAAACCACCCCCTAACTACGCCCAGGTGGATTTTCGTAGAGTAGTAATCAAGATATAGGTCTAAGGCTATCGTACATAATAATGCAGCGTGGTCTGGAACCTCCCGAACATAATGCCATCTGTTAACTATAGATGGATGCATTGGTTGGACTGCACGTGTTTGCGTGAGAGCACCATTGGTGACTTTTCTAGTTTTCTGTTCGCTGTTTTGTTTGCTAATGACATTTCTGTCTTAATGACATTTGATATTATGATTGAACGGTGCAGGTGTACTCAAAAGGCGCTATGGTAAATGTTCAGATGCATCCATGCGTATATATATTATATATATATCATGAGCGAAGAAAAGTTATTTTGATACAATCGATGATTTTCGCTAGATTAGAGAGTGCAAAGGTATGACTTTATTGCTGTATTTTATTGCGTTTATTCGTGATATGATTAACAGAGATATGTTCACTTTTCACATGAAAAAATTGTCAATCAATTTTATTTTTTGCCAGCATTGCAGCATATCATCAAATGCTGGCATGGCATCTAATAGTTCTGCCAGTTCATCATCCCTTTCACTGTAAAAGAAGAGTCACAGCATACGACGACATCATCATGAAGATAAATGTGATCTTAGGAAAGGCTTTCACGGTAGGACCAGCATTGCACAATTCACCTTTGCAGACGCAATAAGTTTCTGTATACAAGCTAAACTTCAACACTGCACAGTTGTCTTCATCGATTGTGTTGTTTGTACATCCTCGAATAACGTAGGCTGTTGTATCTGCAATTAACAGCATTGCATTTCTTATTAGCTTTATCCAACGTATTATATGCACCAGCAATTAACGCACAGTAAACAAATGTTTTGCCCGATCTATAAACAGTAGATTTGAAGAGATTGGCATTAACCTGCAAATATTAAATACATTTAATAAGCTTAATGCATTATTAAATTATTAAATTATTAAGAAGCGCTGTAAAGGTAATTTCTGTCAAGACATCCGCAACGGGCACTCACCGAACAATCAATCAGTCAGTCAGTCGAAGGCTTTTGATTAATAAAAAAAATGGCCATTTTATTTCAGCTCAAGCACTTCTTGAAAGCAACGGATTTCGGAGGCCGGCAGATTGTTGAACGCAGTTTCTTTGGATTAAAACTGAATGGACTGCAATAGCGGCCGTGGTCCTTCATAGTCCACAACTCACTGCCCAACGGACTGATTAACTCCCACCGATAATTATAAGTGGAAATTAACTCCCAAGTGACCAAGTCTAACATTAAGGGAGCAAATAATGAGCCTATCATGATGTGCAGCACTTAAATTGACTTAATGGCCTCGAAATCACAATTGTTTACTTACGCACTCTTTCGATCAAGTGATTCGGGTGATTTAGCTTTATTTGAAGGATGGAAGAGAGACGGAGGGGAAGGAAGCAAGGAAGGCCGTCGAAGTAGGGAGGGGCAGGGCCATGTACACGAGGCTTCCACCAGTGAGGGACTGCTCGTCGGCAGCGTCATCGTGTGTGCAAACGCTGTCTTCGCTCTACCCTATTGACGCAACGTGGTCCAGAGACTCTGAACACTCACGCCATCTTCAGCTGTCGAGTGTCGACGGAAATCTATTAGTTGGTTCCACGTGTGTGCGTGGGCCCGCCACTGATAACTCTTTCAGCTTACTGTACATTGTTTTGCAAAATGATGTAATATAATCGTTTGTAATTACATTTAGCATAATACAAGCCAGCACAAATAGCGCTTCTTAGTAGATGTCTTGGAGGGGCGTTATGTAAATGTTCAATTGCATTCACCTTGTCACCTTGTGCCGTCGATTCGCTGAATCCTAGAGACCGTCATAGTCAGCCTTCTCCATGTGTTCCGATCTCTCGTCGCCTCTCTCAGCTCCGGAATGTTCATCATCATCGTCTCGTGTATCTCCTCCATCCATCTCTTTCTTGGTCGTCCTTTCCTCGTCTTCCCTCCCCACACGCCAGCATCATCTCCTTTTCCATGCCGTCCGCCCGCATCACATGGCCAAAATACATCACTTTTTGTCTCGCCGCTCTTTGTCTCAATGTCATCTCTCCTCTTAAGTGTCCTATCTCTTCCAGCTCACTAAACAGGCATAATCTTTTTGTCCCGTGAGCGAGAACTGCTATGGCTAAAACGCGAGCCTTTGCCTTCATTGGCCCTGAACTATGGAACCAGCTTCCTCCTTTGACACGTTCCTGTTTATTAACTGGTGGGCCAAGTGCCTTTTCGTTGTCTGAAGACCTCTTTCTTTTCTCTGGGTCTTTCGCACTGGGAGCGCCTCTGATTGGTGTGCACTGCGAGAGGCGCTATATAAATTGATAGATACAATACAATACAATAATTAAATTATTGCATTATTTCTTACTAATTTATCAGCTATACCACACCCCAGACTTAATAGATTTCACTGTCAGTGTCAGCCAAGAGCCCAAGACAAAACGTTTGAAGAGGAAGAAGTGGAAACGTGATAACGAAAGAGGTAGGCAAGAAAACTACAAAAGAGAGCATTGCCAGTTCTGTGATCTTCAAATAATTAACATTCCACTAAGCACTTCTAGCACAATCAAAACACAGATCTGTTGACAAAAATACAAAAAATGCACAGCTATTGGGGCTAGTTATTTGGGACAGCTTGCATATTGAAAAAATAAAAAAAAATTGACAATCCTGGCATCAATTTGGATTTTCCAGCTCCGGAATGTTCGTCATCATCGTCTCGTGTATCTCCTCCAATTGCATTACATTCAATATAGTGACAACTATAGTTTGCTAGTAAATGATATTTATGATCGTTTAACTTACTTTCTCTGAAGCCATTGGCTTGGCATTCTGCTAAAGTTCCGATGCAGGGTCCATCATACAAAGTACAGGTTGCTGCGACGCAGGTACGAACCTTTGTCAAATCTGGGCCGAAGCAGTCATCCGACGCAATGGCACTGGGATAATTGCTCGATGCACAAAAGTAACAGTTGACGTAGGCCTCCGAGTATCCTAGACTGACGACGATGGAAATTCCGACCGCAATCGCATAGGAATACATTTTAAATCCCTACAGAAACAGACGACATTGAACAAATGCATTGCCTCGAATTTAGCCAAATTATTATGAAGGTCCTTCACTCAACCAACTTCAAAATATTATATTGCTCCTGTTGCTTGTTATTGCCATATTAATCATTTATTATGCATCACTATCTAATAACCAAACATCAATCGATTGGGCTGAGCAATTGTGAGTTAAGGACTTGCTTAAGTTCCCTCCGACACAGTGACCCTTTCAGGGGAGGCTTAAACCCGTAGGCCTACTCTTCGCGTTACAAGGCGAGCTCTCAAACTAATCGGCAGTGTGATTCTCGTTACAGATTTTATTTTAGTCATAGTTACAGTAATACTTAATGTTTTTTTTAGTTATTGTTGTAGTTATAGTTAGTATTATTTTGTAGTTATAGTTATAGTTAATGGATTTTTATGCTAGTTAATTTTAGTTAATACTTAGTTACACTAATAAATGCTATAAGCAAATTTGTGCGTATTAACACGCTGTTTCACAATTTGCTCATATTGAAAGCCTTTGAAGCATGGGTGCATCGAGCTTCGTGAATACACGAGTTTCCAAAGTAACTGACAAATTGCATAATAAGAATATCGCATTTTTTCGTTCTCATTTATGTCGAATCGTCGATATTGCACTTCCTATTTTTATTTTTTTTTATTAACGAAAATTAAGATCAAGCTTCGTTATTGTTATTTTCGTTATAGTTATAGTTAATGATTTTTTTAGTTATAGTTATAGTTATCGTTAACTAAATCATTTTATTTTCTTTAACGAACATTTTCGTTATTGTTATCGTTAACGAGAATCACACTGCCAATCGGCTACTGTGTCGCACACTAGACCTGTACAATCTGGTGTATATTTTTTTATTGAAATGAAGTTGAACACTGTTGCCAATATGAGTGAAAATGGAAGCTAATAGTCGCTATAATTAAGGCAAAATTTTAATATTAAACACAATAAACGGTAATGAAGATATTCTAAGTTCTTTCTAAGTTCCAGTAATTAGTCAAGTACAACTAATGATGAATTTGCTTGGCACAGTATGGCTCACTGATAAACATTAGCTAGATATCGTGGGGTATAATATATGGTCATGTAAGGTAGGAGTAGTCAGGTAAAGTAAGATAAAATAAGGTAAGTGTTCATTAACTGAAGGCGTAGTTCATGGCATGAAGTGCACTCAGGTTCTGACCTTCCAAAGTATGGATCGAGGAAAGTTTAACCCTTCCTTGAGTCGGGACTTGGGCACATCGTTGGTAACGCAGAATTGATTACTGTGTGTTACGATAGTAATCCTAGAGTGCATATTTATATAGCGCTTCGTCGGAAAACATATCAGATGCGCTCCAGACTTGAAAACACAGAAATAGGAGTGCACCACATGGTAGGCCTATATTGGCTCTGAACCACTATATTAAATACTCAAATCTATACCATGATAAATTATTTCATCATTTAATTTCGACTGTTCTCCCAAAAACACTTGCAGCAGACTAATATATAACTCTTGCGAATTTATTGGTTACGGAAATCTAGGCTTAGGCCTACTATATATAGAGCCTCCTTGCGCTGTATTCTGCCAGCAAAGCGTTATCATAAGTAAAATCGTTGAAACTACTTATTTAACTAAGCTATTAACGTTTCATCTTTCGCAAATAGCTGCATGTATTTCAGGTCTTGCGTTGATTTCAGATCATGTATGAACTGTTCAATAAAGAAAATATTATTATCACGACATTTAGTTGATATTACCTGAAGTAGTCTATAAGCCCAGACCAGCAGATGTTCCACGAAGCTTCTCAAGATTGGCTCTGTCTACTATTGCAAACTTGCTGAACGAAACAATGGTGCACCAGGTAACAAAACGGCTTATATGAAGACACTCGCCCACACAAGTGCACATGGTAACTGCGTGACGCCAACAAGTGCCATTATCTGACACAGTCAGTAACAGTGCAATAGATCGATAGATAGATAAATAAATGAATCTTAATCAACGTATCTAAGAAACAGTTGTAATGAAGTAAATAAACCTTGGCGTTGCTATGGATGCATCATACCTCCATACGCTCACTGTCCGTGTTATCAGGATTTCAAGAAGGTTTATTACATTTATTAATGTAGCTTAGATACGCTGATTAATGTTTGAGATTGTGATGACAACAGGGGGCTTCACTTGACTTATGGTCGGTATATAAATTATGTCAGATCATAGATAATCGAATTATATACTTCGTTAAAACTCGGAAAATTTCACTTGATGGCTTCTGAGTAGACAAGTACAACGCCCTTTTGACTTTTATTTTTCCTTCAACTGCACAACGGCCTATGTTTGACTTTTATTATAGGGCATTATACCTTCAACTGCAATAGCCATTTCAACTGTTATACAGACCTGTTGTTTTCTGACTTATACCATATACATAATATGCATACATTTTATATAGCAGGCGATGAACAGAGAGGAGTGGAAGAGATGCGTTGCCCGATGTGCAGACCAGCACGACAAGGACTAAGTACTAAGTACTATAGGTACTCAACTGCTTCTGCAGGTTATCAACAAGTCATTAGTCGAGCACTTATGCGTTAAGATAATAATAACTGGTCCTCAAAAGCCTCTTCCTGTGGCTGAGAGGTCTCGCATATAAAATCCATAGCAACAACACCAACAAACTTTCTTAACCTGCTACGACTGGTTGCAAGCCTCAGTAGTAAATTGACAATAAAATGCGATAAGCTGAGAATGAGTATGTACATTTCATTATGTTTTGCATCAATTTCATGAATGTATTAACCTTGTAAATGAGCCAGCCGAGTCATCAGCGAGTCTGCGTGACCTACTTCGGCTGACTAATTGACCTGCATTAATGTTGTGTTCAATTAATTAACTTGATTGTCCTAGTCATAGACTGTAGGCCTATGTTGCATTGATGTGTTGGTGATATGATATGCAATTAAATAAACGAGTCAATCAATCAATCAAAATTACTATCTTCGGTTCAAACTAGAGTTTTGAATCAGGACATTTCTTATAAACAGTCCTGATTTACTTGTTCTGATGAGACAGTCGTTTCAGTTAGCTTAGTATTTTTGCACATTCATTGGTAACATATATTGCTGATTCAAATCACCTCAGAAATAAAACATCTAAAGAATTATTTTTTAACATGCCGACAATCCAGTCTTTTACCTATTTAAAAGAAAATCAGAACAATCAAACTCTTTAGCTGTGAAGGTTCGTTGCAGATTGTGCATATATTACGCATAGAATGGAATAGCAGATTATAGGCTGGGCCGTATTCATGAAGATAGGAGTAAGCTATTCGGGAGTAGCGGCTACTCCGGGAATAAGTATTCCCTGAATAAAACTTAGTCGTAGTCGGTATTCATAAAACAGGCGCAGACAGCCGATTAGTTACTCTGAGCGTAAACTGCGCTGACGCTGGGTTTTCCCAATATTTGAGTGGTTATCGTTGATCGCGCATGCGCAAAAAGGTCCGTTACCGACGAAGAGTAAAATAAGTAAGCAAGTAAGTCTAGCCTTTATTACCCCACTATCAAACGCGCAGCATTTGCATCGAAATAGAATGCAATATATAGTATTAATAGTGAGGAGGTCGGAACATCGAATTTCACGGTTGTGAGGACAATGTAAACAAATAAAAATTGAAAGACGGCGGTAAAGGAAAACAAATCTAATTTAATATAAATGTAAAATTAAGAGGCCTTTTTTGTTACAGTACGCCTAAATATGAGAGTAAACGTTAATTAGCAGCAAAGGTACAGTAAGAAAATGACAAGGAAGAGTGAAAAGATTTTGAAGTTTACGGTGAAGTTGGGACAGATCAAGGCCTAACGGATACACGCGGCACTTCGAATGCAACATTGTCAGACATCTCGTCAAATTTTAACATTTTGTGACGGCGAAATGAAAGGCAATTTAAAGTTCGCCGTTGGCGAACTAGACGAGTTAATTACAGATTCTCTTAAACACTTATTGATGTCTAAAACGTCGTCGAATGCAACGAATAACGACGGCCGCCATATTGTTTATCGCCTTTAAGCTGTGAATAGAGGACTTACTCCTACCTCTGACTCGGAGTAGCGTTATTCGCAGAGTAGAGCGTTGCACCTGTCTCATGAATACCGCCGTAGCCCACTACTCCCGCGTAGGCCAGATTTAAGCTGCGAATAAGAGTTAGTCATGTCCCATGAATCCCGGCCCTGGAGTCTAAAAACTAGTCTTGAAGTTATGAAATTGTTTTGTGTATTGTATGACTCCACGTATTGCAGTTTTATTTTATTACTGAGACAACTATCTGGTGTGGTGTGGATTAGTATAACATCATCGAACTGATTAGTTCAAATTTTATATATCTTTTGGGCGTGCTCGATGGTGTAGAAGTTACCTTGCTGGACGGTCAATCGAGGGGTCGGTTGAGCAAATGACGCCAGGGCAGACATTTGGTGTTGAGATTTCTGTTCCACCTGCACCTCTAGCCAACTCAGCTATAGTGAATACACTGACCTACACTGTCGGTGGGAAGATGAGACGGCGTGAGAGAGGACTGGTCACCCACCATCATATGCCAAGGATAAGATAATGAAGTCGCTAACACTTCATAGCCATGGCTGTTTCAGGACTATCCTAAGGGACTGCTCTTCTTCTTTTTAGATATCTATTATGTAAACGTCTATTCAGAAATGCTACCATCCAGCAGTTTTGGAATTCTACATATGAACTTTGGTGCAGGTGATAATACGTTGCATGGATTAAAGCCTAATTTAAAACTAAAACTTAACAAAAATGTTATTCCTAGCTAACATGCGGTCCCAAAATATTACAGACCATAATGGAAACAATGTGCCTTATTTACAAATGACAACAGACAGTCAGGTTCGAAAACGGAAGGAGGTCCTGCTTACAGACGCGACATAAAACATCGATGTATTGCAATTGTAAAACGACGCAAGTCTCACCTATTCAAGAATTTCTATCCTAGTCCATCCGGTTCTCCACCTTCAATCCAAGCTTTCTCGTCCTCAACGAAACCCGCCGTATATACTGTCTTACTGCTTACTTGTCGGTTTGAATTAATAAACGACTTTTGTACATAGTCTCTAATATTATAAGCGCATACAAATATGTATTGCACTTATTGCTACTTGTTCCTTCTAATTGGTTATAGTTCAAAATGACAACAAATGTTATTATTCCATTTATGCATAAGGAACTATATAAGAACCTAAACATGAACCATAAGATTAACATATGACACTAAAATTACGCTTATTACACTAGCCTCCAATGGAGTAAAGAATTCAGTTGAAACTCTGTCTTATGGTTCACAAAGCTTTGCATTCAACTCAGCCGACCTATCTCCGATTCTTGTTCGCATCTCATGCCAGCAAATGTTGCACTTGATCAATGGATGGACCCTGACTCCTGCTGAACCTAGCAGTAAAATAGTGCTGGGTTCTCAGGCGTCCTTACCCCAGCCCTGCCAATTCCCGACCCCTTACCTTAACCCTGGTTTTCGTTGGCTGGTCCGAAGCTTTGGAATTCACTGCAATCCAGTGTGTGCTTTCAATCAGTTCTCTATGTCTTTCAGAACTAAACTCAAAACTCATCAGTTTCAGCTTGCTTACCATTCATAGCTTGACTTTTACTTTCTCTGACTTGTGGGATTTCAATCTCGCTTCTATTATGTAGTGTGACTAAGATTACACTTTACTCGAAGCGACCATCGTATATATATATATATATAAACACATAAACTTTAGACCCTATATAATCCATTGACATCGATAGCACAGTAATAATACGTTATAAGGCATCAAATCGAAATTGTCAATCCCAGTGTGTATATATATATACATAAAATCTAGGCCCTAATCTAATTACATATATAGCCAGAGTTACCGTGGAATATCATATAATAATAATAATATATTCTTTATTAATTCAAACAGACAATTACGCAGGATGATTACAGCCTTGGCGGAGTTGAACTTCGCAGCTAATGTCTTATGTAGAACAGTTGCCACGCGTCAGGTAAAACGTCCGAAAATTTGTTGTGCTGGTATTATTATAGGGCGAAACATTTTAACATCATATTAGGTTTATAAAGTGCTAACAACAGAATTGGTTGGAAGTGTTCTTTCCCAATCGTTTCTACCAATCCCGTTGAAAACGGAGAACCACGCAGACCAGTTTTTTCAGTGTTTGCATTAGTCTTTCATAAGGATTTTAATTATGATGCAATTTATTGTTTCTTTGGGCTCGGAGCATCCGAAAAATTGTATTATAGCCCTTAGTCCAAACAGCAGGGATGGGCAGTAATTGAAATTAAGTACTGTAATTGAAATTACTTCAAATCACGTAACTTGCAGTTTGTAATTTGTAATTCAATTACATTTTCTCTGCCAAACAGATTTGACGCTTCAGACATTTTAGCCCTTACGAGGCCCAACTGTGAACGAATTGGCCTAATTAAATCTAGCATTAATAACTGACTGCAGAGTAATATTTATTACATAAACCATTCATTTGTTAAATGAATTAATATTTTTACATGCCAGACTGAACTGACAATATCCCTACAACCATTCCAGCAAGACCTAACTGCCGGCAAATAACACAACGCTTAACCATAACCATAACCACACTTTTTATTGAATCCAATCAGACAAAAAACGGTTTTGACAGATGCAATTGATTACAACGAAGATATTGGAACAATGGGAGAGTCCTAAAAGGGTCCTAAGCCCCGCTAACAAGGATCACCCTAATATTATCTTTGAATTAAACCGCCACAAGAAGGTGATCGGGATATTACTATGCTCGAATATAAAGAAATAGGAGAAGTGTCAAAAGAACAAAACTTAACTAGTTAACTAATGTACACGCTTAAAGCAGTACATAGGCCTACGAAGCATTTGAATCTACGCACTGCCACTGACGAGGCTAACGTCGTAATATCAAATGTCATTAAGACAGAAAGTCATTAGGAAGCAAAACTCTTCCAGTTTTCTGTGCGGCGCGGTGGTGTAGAGGTATGTTCGGTGCCTTGCAGCCGGAGGGTTGCGGGTTCGAATCCACCTCAAGGGGTATATTTGGTGCCTTGCAGCCGGAGGGTTGCGGGTTCGAATACACCTCAAGCCGCCGCGTATGGACCTTGGGCAAGTCCTTCACTGCAATTGCTCATGCGCTTCGGCGTGAAACTCCGATTCAGTGTCCGCGCTGTAGTTGGGAGCGCCTCTGAGTAGAAATCTTGAAGGGGCGCTATATAGATATCCGAAATGAATGAATGAATGAATATATACCTTATTGACTCCATTGCGAAACCTAAGCATGCAGATTAAACGAAACTACAAACATAATTATAGTGAATTGTTAAGTCCTAACTCGTATTTGAGCAAACATTGTTTGGCCCTATGACAGATAATAAGATTGTCGTAGAGCAGTAATCAAGATACACAGAGGTCTTAATCAGTGCTATCATACATTATATTATCGACGCAGCTTGGTACGGAAACTCCCAAACATGTCATCTTTTAACAATGGTTGGGAAACCGTTGGTTATGCTCCACGTGTGTGCGTGGGCGCGCCATTGGTGACTCTTCCAGTTTTCTGTGCGTTGTTTTGCTTCCTAATGACATTTCTGTCTTAATGACATTTGATATTACGATAGATTGGTGCAGGCAGCGCTTTTGTGAGGTACCTAAAAAGGCGCTATACTAAATGTCCAGATACATCCATTAATATAATTATGATGAGCGAAGAAACGTTATTTTGATGCAATCGATGATTTTCGCTAGATTTAGAGAATGCTAATGTATGAGTCCATTGCAGTACTTTATTGGGTTGATTTGTCTGTGATACGGTTAACAGTGGTATGTTCACTTTTCACTTGAAAACAAATTGTCAATCAGCTTTAATTTTAATTGGCAGCATAATTATGCAAATGCTGGGATGGCATCTTCTGCCAGATCATAATTCCTTTCACTGTAAGCGAAGAGTCACAACATACGACGACATAATCATGAAGACGAGTGTAGCCCTAATGTGGATTAGTCGCTTTTTTGCTGCGGCCGTAATGGCAGAGTAGAACATTACATTACTTCAAGTAAGGTTATAGGAAACACTAGGCATCTTTGTAGAAAAGTCTTGTATTGTATTAATTAGAAAAACAATCAATTGACATACAATTCAAATAAATACCTATCTACCTATGAGTGGCATTATTTATTAATTGATATAATTATGTTTTATGAGCTTATCTGATCCTTCAGACAACTTCAGTCTCGCTTCGATGACATCGCAGTAGAGTCCGTAGAAACAGGTTTCAATGTAGGAGTAGGTTTCGTCGAAGGATATGTATTTCAACGGAGGTGAATCTTCTTCTGAAGCGTCGCGGCGAAGACATGTAATCGTAACGATGCTTCGTCTTCCAACCAGTTCGTCCAACGTCGAAGTAGTTGTTGAAAAGGATCGTCACAACAACAGACAAACCGGAATTAGGTAAATCCGTATCGTTTGCTTTAGAGTTGTTGTACGAAGACTAATCAATCCTTCGTAAACGTCCGCAGTTCAAATCATCCACACGTAGAAACAACGACAACTCAATCGTTCTACGCTTCCAAGTAGACTTATCGAAAGGATCACTCGTTGGCCCTTTTATGCTCAACGGCTACTCCTAAGTTCGATTAAAAGTCCGCCACAATGATGCTATCATCCATCGCAAGATGCATAGTCATCTATAACCTCGAAACTGACGATTCATTCACCGAAAACGTTCTTCCAATCGCAGGAACGTCCCCAATCGTCCAACTCGCTTGAACTCCAAATTTCAAGTCCTCTCTCAACGCATTTCTATTCGTTCCTTCATTACGTCGTCACGGTAACGCTTGGATAAATCGTATTACGTCATGGAGCCGTTAACGCTGGTTTAACGGTCCGCTAGGCAGTTAATTACGTATTATATGAAGCCACTCATGAATTAACTAAATGCCACTGTAATTGACTATCTTATCCTAACCTTAGAAATTAATTAATTAATTAAGTAAACTAACAATAGATTTGATAAGTTATATTTCGCTACAACGAGTGCGATCTTTGGAAAGGCTTTCACGATCGGACCAGCATTGCACAAGTTACCTTTGCAGAGGCAAGAAGTTTCTGTATTCAAGCTAAACTTCAATGTTGCACAGTTGTCTGAATCGATTGTGTTGTTTTTACACTGCCGATAAACGTAGGCTGTTGCATCTGCAATTAACAGCATTTCTAAGTAGCTTTATCCAGTGTATTGTATACAACCCCAGTAATTAATGCACAGTTAGCTTATGATTTGCACGATCACAAACAGTAACTTCGACGAGATTCGCACTAAGCTGCAAATAATAAATTCATTTATAATATAATTAATAAAGATCACTGTAAAGGTAATTTCTGTCGAGACATCTGCAATGGGCACTCGTTCAGCAATCAATCAATCAGTCGAAATTTATGTAGCGCCTCTTCAAGGTGCTGGTCAGGTGCAAGTTGTCTGTTGCGTTGCTCTTTCTTTTATGAATGGATACTTTTTTTATTATTGTTCCTATTTGTACTATCAATATTAGGCCTATTGTTTTAAAGGCTTTTGATTAATAGAGGGAACGGCCATTTTATTTTTGCGTAAACCCTTCTTGAAACAAAAGGATCTAAGATAAGAGGCCTGCAGATTGTTGACTGCAGTTTCCTTAGGTTAGAATTTAATGGACGGAAGTAGCGGCCGTCGTCCATTGTAGTCCGCAACTCACTGCCCAACGGAACTCCCACCGATAAGTAGAAATTAAGTCTAACGCTATTGGAGCAAATAATGAGTTATCATGATGTGCAGAACTTAATGGGCTCGAAATCACACTTGCCTACTTGCGTACTCTTTCTGTCAGTTAACATGGGCGACGTAACATTTAATCGAAGGAATGAAGTCAGACTGAGAGGAAGGAAGGAAAGAAGGAAGAGGGGCAAGGAAGTAGGGAGGTATAGAGCCATGTATACGGGGCTAAGGTCGCCTATGGTACTTATATTTACCAACAGTAAAACAGGATTGTGTGCAGCATGCCGATCACATTCGTTAGTCACTTGTGGCTCTTCAATCTACCGACCAACACGCGACGAACGCCTTTCTCCGTACTCCTTATGTCTCGACGGCTAGCCGGACGTGCGTCATCTTCTACCAGTGAGGGACTGCTCGTCGACATCGTCATCGTGTGTGCGAACGCTGTCACCTGTCGTCGGTCCACCCTATCGACGCAACTTGGTCCAGAGATTCTAAGCATCCATCCCATCTTCAACTGTCGATGGAAATCCGTTAGATGGTTCCACGTGTGTGGGTTTGCCCGCCACTGGTGACTCTTTCAGCTTGCTGTGCATTGTTTTGGTAACTGATGCAATATATTCGTTCGTAGTGACATTTAGCGTCATAAAGGCCAGCGGAGAGAGTGCTCCTGAGTAGATATCTACAAGGGGCACTATATAAATGTTCAATTACATTACATACATTCAATATTATAGTAATAGCCATAGTTTGCTAGTAACTGATATTTATGATCGTTTAATTTACTTTGTCTGAAGTGAAAGCCTTGGCATTTTTCAGGAGTTCCGCTGCAGATTCCGGAAGACAATACACAGGCTGTTCCGACGCATTTAGGAACCTTGGTCATATCTGGGCCGAAGCAGTCAACCTTCGCAGTGGAACTGGGAGAATTGTCCGAATAACATTCGTAACAGTTGACATAGGCCTCCGAATATCCTAAACTGACGACGATAGAAATACCGACCACGATCGCGTAGGAGATTAGGAATACATTTTAGATCCCTAGAAACAGATGACATTGAACAGATGCATTGCATCAAATTTAGCCAAATTATTATTATGAAGGTTCTTCATTCGGCCTACTTCAAAATATTGTTTTAGCTCTACTCCTGTTGCTTGTTAGTAGTATATAATTCATTTAGTATGACCACTATCTAATGACCAAGCATCAATCGATGGGTTAAGCAATTGTCAGTTAAAGGTCTCTCCGACTCCCTACACAGTGACCTTTTCAGAGGAGGCTCTACTCGTTGCAAGGCGAGCGCTCTAACCCATCCCATATTAACCCATCCCATATTAACCCATCCCATATTAACCCATCCCATATTAACCCATCCCATATTAACCCATCCCATATTAACCCATCCCATATTAACCCATCCCATATTAACCCATCCCATATTAACCCATCCCATATACCGTGTCCCAAATGAGATCTGTATACACTCTGTTGTACAGCTTTGTAATGAAATGAAACAGAACACTGTTGCTAGTATGACTGAAAACGGCAGCTTAGAGTCGCGATAATTGTGGCCAAAGTCTAAGATTAAACACTGTTAACGGTAATTAAGATATTCTACGTTCTTTCTAACTTTCAATAATTAATCTAGTACAACCAGTGATGAATTTGCTTACACAGCATAGCTCACTGATAAACGTTATCCAGATATCGTGGGTATATGGCAATGTAAGGTAAGGTAGGAATAGTCAGGTAAAGTAAGATAAAATAAGGTAAGAGTACGTTTATTGAAAGTGACCTTCATGGCCTAAAGTGCACGCAGATTCGGGCCTTCCATAATATGGATCGAGGACACTTTGACACTTCACTGAGTCGGAACTTGGGCAAATCATCGACGCAAAACTGATTACTCTTTACGTTATGAATCGTGTCGTGCATGTTTACATAACTTTCATCAAGAAAACTTCCCAGAGGCGCTCCAGACTTGAAAACAGAGAACCGCAGCGCACCGCAAGATATTGACGTTGACAACTATAATAAATACTCAAATCTTTGATAAATTATTTAATCATTTAAACAGTAGACTAATATAATAGTTCTCGCGGATTTATTGGTTACGAAAATCAAGGCCTAGCATAGAGCCTCCTTGACGTCCCTGCCCTGGGTTCCGGTTGCAAAAAAACGTTTAAACTAACTTATTTAACTAAATAAGTTATTAACGTTTCATCTTTCGCAAATAGCTGCCTGTGTGCAGGTATTGCGTTGATTTAAGATCGTGTCATGAATTGCTGCATCACTAGGCCTACATTTTCACGGCATTTAGTTCAAATTACCTGAAGTAGTCTGTCTATGAGCCCAGAGCAGCAGATGTTCCACAAAACTTTTCAAGATTGGCTATGTCTATACTATTGCAACTTGCTTAACGAAACAAATGGTGCACGTGCAACAGAAAAGCTTGTATAATGACACCCCCACATATAGGGCCTACACACCACATGGTGTCAGCGTGACGCCAGCCACTTATCAAATATTTGCCCTAGGCCTACAGCCAGGGTCTGCGGGTACACCCGTACCCGACTCGTACCCGCGGGTTGGTACAAATTGGGTAGGCATATCACCGGTCGAGTCGGGTATGAGTATACGAGCATTACGAGTACGGGCATACCGAGTTTTATCCGTACCTATGTGAAATTTTGGGGTTACAATGTAATAGTGAGGCTTGCACCTTCAAAGTCTTGCACCTTCAAAGACTTACTTACTATAACTGGCAGTATCCTGTCCAAGTACCACAGACTTGTGTTGACCTATCTCCGTGCGTTTTAGTGTACTTGGCAGTCATTAATAGTTTTTCAAATTACAGTTTACAAAGTGGTTTGTTTCCATTCGCACAATCGTGGTGCTATTGTAGCCTAATATCGGTGAATCGTTTAATTGTAAGACAAAAAATCTAAAATCCGAGATGCACCGATAGGTAACAAACTGAGTTGAGCAGCGCGATTGTCCTCAAAGCAGGTTTGCTGACATCACCATTACTATTGCTACCACCACCACCACTACTACTACTGCTATCATTTTTATTATATTATTATTATTACCATCATCATCATCATCATCATCATCATCATCATCATCATCATCATCATCATCATCATCATCATCATCATCATCATCATCCTTGATGCTGGAACAGACTTCCTCCTGCTATTCGATTGACCGACTCATTGGACTCTTTTAAATCCATGCTAAAATCACATTTGTTCGCCAGGCTTATCCCGACTGTTGTTAGTTGTCTTGTAAGGCGCCCTTGTAACGGCATGGCCGTGTTACGGCGCCATACAAATTGTCGTAATTATTATTATCATCATCATCATCATCATCATCATCATCATCATCATCATCATCATCATCAACAGCAACAACATCACCACCACCACTATCACCACCACCACGTCAGCCTATTATTACTACTATTACTACTACATGATAACTATTGAGCCTATTGGCCTGGTAGGGACTGGAACTATGGGAAGGGGAACTAATAAATGGCGGATACGGTACGGTTACACCCGCGGGTACAGGTCGGATCGGGTAGTAACTTTTAGTAATTAGTAAGGTCGGGTACGAGTGCGGGTAACGGTTCTGACGGTTCGGGTAGCAAAAACACTACCCGCAGACCTCTTCTACAGCCTACCAGGATACATGCGTCTGTTGCATACAGCTAACTTAATTCTGCATCCGTCAGCCTACCAGGATACATGCGGCTGTTGCATACATCTGCTGCCTACAGCAAAAATAATACTGCGGGTAGATCTGTAGACAAACAGCTCACTCCCGGAGATATTTTGTTGCATACGGCAAAAAGCAAATTCTAGGTCCAAAGTTTAATATGGGCTGGCACAAAACCTCGGATTAAGGTGTCCCAGAAAATATTTTGTTGAACATTTGTATGCAGCTCCTCTAAAAAGTTTCTATATGGTCCCATAATAACATCTGTAAAATTGTATGACATTCACAAAATGTTAAGGGTTCCCCAAGGCTCATAGAATTAATGTAGTTTGAACAAATTATGTGTGACGTCTGAGTTTGCAAATTTCGGAGGACCCATAATAACATGCTTACTTATTGCTTAGTACCACTAGAAAGCTCTGAAATAATATTATTTGCTAACATATAGGCCTAACCTTACTGCATATGTGAATAAAAAAATTGTGGAGAAGATAGTGGAGCAGCCAGCAAACCAAATGATGACTTTCGAGCCTGTGTGCACTGGGATGGCAAAGCTACTTGACATCACTGGAGTAGACACCGACAAAGTGGACAGACTGCTAGTCCTGATTTCTTCTCTATAGTTGAAGGAAGTACTATACTTCTGGGTGTTTCAAGGTTGGTCTCTGGATCAGGAAAGGCAGCGGTGAAAGCAGTTCTGGACCTTTTGAAGTCTTGGCTGTGCATTGCATTGCATTAACAATGCATTTGTTAACGTTGCTGGGACTGGCACTACCAAAGTACGAGACCTTTGCTGAGTTGAACTTCGCAGCTTGTGTCGTGTTTAATTGGAGTTGCCATTCGTCAGGTAAAGCGTTTGAATATGCGTTGCGCTTGTTTTCAAGGCGAAACAATTCAACATCGTACTAAGTCTCTAAGGTGTTAACATTGGAATTGGTACGAAGTATTGTTTCCCATCAGTTTCCACCCATCCTGTTGAGTCGGCGTACCGTACAAAGATTAGTATTCTAGTTTCTTAGTAAATGTTTGTATTAATATTTAATTAAATCTTAATTATGAAGAAATTGTTTCTTCGGTCCCCGAGTCTCCAGAAATATTGCTTTGAAGCGGCCCTAGGCCAAACAGTTTCTATAATTCAGATATTTCACCCCTAACGAGACCTGACTGTGAACGAATTGACCTAATTAAATTTAGCAAAGCACATGACCCGTTTGAAATAATAACTGACTGCAAAGTAATATTTGTTACATAAATAATTTATTTGTTAAATAAACTAATATTTATTACATTTTACTGTCAGTATGAACTGATGATTTCGAGACAATTCCAGCAAGATCTAACTGCCGGTGTCCCGAGATATTCTATTCCCCCTAAAGCATATCCCCCGGATGGAATAAATCGGTTTAGAGTATCCGGGGGATAAACCATTCTAACCCCCATCGCCATACGCATCACGATAGCCAAGACGAAAGTCCAGTCAAAATCACCAAAACCGAAGTAGATTAATTTCAGGTCGATGTACAAACTAAAGATACGCAACTTAAAATATTTTATGTGTACAATCAATCCAAGCAGTACGACTGAATGCACTTAGAAACCGCCCAAAATGCAAACTAAACCGAATAGGCCTACTCCATTTCGCTAAGGGAAATACTCATGTATGGGAGATACTCTATTTCGTGACACCGGCAAATAACACAACTTTTAAACTAATACATAGGCCTACAAAGACATTTGAATCTGCGCACTGACGAGGTTAACGTTATACCCTATAGACTCCATTGCGAAAACTAAGCAGATGAAAGGAAACTCCAAACATAATTATGGTGAATTCCAAATTCCAAATTCGTATTTGAGCAAAATTTATATTTTTGTGCCCTATGAAAGATACTAGGATTGCCGCCTCTGAGTAGGTTTCTTGAACAGGCGCTTTATAAATATCCGGAATGAATGCCGTAGACTAGTAGGCTAATCAAGATACACAGAGGTCTTAACCAGTGCTATGGTACATTATATTATCAATGCATCTTGGTCCAGAAACTCCCAAACATGATGCCATCTTTTATCCGTTAGTTGGGCTCCACGTGTGTGCGTGGACGCGCCATTGGTGACTCTTCCAGTTTTCTGTGCGCTGTTTTGCTTGCTAATAACATTTCTGTCTTAATGACATTTGACATTATGATAGAGCGCTGCAGGCAGCGCTTTGTGAGGTGCCTAAAAAGACGCTATAGTAAATGTCCAGATGCATCCATTCATATAATTACATGATGAGCGAAGAAAAGTTATTTGATAAAATCGATGATTTTCGGTAGATCTAAAGAATGCTAATGTATGACTCTATTGCTGTATTTTCTTGGGTTTCTTAGTCTGTGATATGATTAACAGAGATGTGTTCACTTTTTACATGAAAAAATTGTTAAACAGTTTTTATTTTTATTGCCAGCGTTGCAGCAAATTATCAAATGCAGGCATTGCATCTAATAGTTCTGCGAAATCATCATTCCCTTCACTGTAAAAGAAGAGTCACAACATACGACGACATAATCAGGAAGACGAGTGTGATCTCAGGAAAGGCTTTCACGGTCGGACCAGCATTGCACAAGTCACCTTTGCAGAGGCAAGAAGTTTCTGTATACAAGCTATACTTCGATACTGCACAGTTGTCTGCATCGATTGTGTTGTTTGTACAGTACCGATAAGCGTAGGCTGTTGCATCTGTAATTAACAGCATTGCATTTCTAATTAGCTTTATCCAATGTATTGTAAGCCGCACCCAGTAATAAATGTACAGTACGCTTATGTTTTGTACGATTTAAACAGTAAATTTGAAGAGATTCGCACTAAGCTGCAAATAATCACTTAAATTATAATACAATTAATAAGGATCGCTGTAAAGGTCATCTCTGTCGAGACATCCGATATGGGCATTCGCTAAGCAATCTAGCAATCAGTCAGATTTTATGTTGCGTCCCTTCAAGGTGCTGGTCAGGTCAGGTACAAGTGTCTGTCTATTTTATGTATTTTATGTATAGATATTCGTATAATCGCTTCTATTTTTGTTATCGATATTAAGCTTATTGACTTTAAAGCCTTTTGATTAATAAACAGCAATAAAGGGGTTGTACTTCTTCAAATAGTTGTTGATACAACTATTATAGCCTAAGCCCTAAGCCGTTTAATTTCTTTGCAAACACTTCTTGAAACGAACTGCTTTAAGAGGCCGGTAGATTGTTGACCGCAGTTTCCGTAGGCTAAAATTTAATGTACGGTAATAGTCCACCATAGCCCATATAACTCACTGCCCAACGGACTCATTAAACTCCCACCGATAATTATAAGTGGAAATTGACTCTAACGTTTAGGGAGCAAATCATAAACTATCATGATTTGCAACACTTAATGGGCTCGAAATCGAACTTGTTTACTTGCGCACTCTTTCAATCAGGTGACATGGGTGATGTAACCTTAATCGAAGAAAGAGAGGAAGAAAGGAAGGAAGGAATGAAGAATGGAAGGAGAGAGGGGCAAGGCGACAAAGTATGGAGAGACGTATACGAGGCTAAGGGCGGCTATGGCACTTATGCATACCAACAGTAATGTAATGTAATGTAATGTAATGTAAATCTTCGAAAATTTCTCAGCGCCCACAAAAGCCACGTCAGGGAGACCAGCTTTATCACCGGCGCTATATCAAATCAAGTCCGCAATAGCCAAACTCCTCTATTCGTTTCGGTGCCAGGTCAAAATCCGGGGAGGTCAAGCCGAGTAAACGGCCTTGTGTGCAACAGGCTTGATCACGTTCAATAAAGTAATGGCCTAGCCATAGTTTGCTAGTATACATGATATTATAATCGTTAAATTTACTTTGACTGAAGCCAATGGTTTGACATTCTTGAGAAGTTCCGGTGCATCTGGTGATTTCCAATTTACAGGTCTCTCCAACGCATTTAGAAACATTTGTCATAGCTGGACGGAAGCAGTCAACCTTCGCAGTGGAACTGGGATCATTGTCCGATGAACAATAGTAGCAGTTGACGTAGGCCTCCGAATATCCTATGCTGACGACGATGGAAATTCCGACCACTATCGCGTAGGAATACATTTTAAATCCCTGTAGAAACAGATGACATTGAACAGATGCATTGCCTCAAATTTAGCAAAATCATAATGAAGGTCCTTAACTCAACCTACTTCAAAATATTATATTACTTTTGTTGCTTGTTATTAGTATATTATTCATTTATTATTCGTCACTATCTAATAACCAGGCATCACTCGATGGGGCTGAGCAATTGTGAGTTAAGACCTTGCTTAAGGACCATAAGCAGCAATTCTTTCAGAGGAGGCTCAAACCCGTACCATCCGCGTAACAAGGCGATCGCTCAAACCAATCTGCAACCGTGTCACAAACTAGATCTGTACACTCTGTTGTTCAGCTTTATAATGATATGGAATAGAACACTGCTGCCAATATGAATGACAACGACTGTTTATAGTCGTTATAATTGCGGCAAAGGTTTAAGATTAAACTTCTAAACGGTAATAAAGACTAACTTCCAATAAATTAATTAAGTACAACAACTGAGGAATTTTCTTAGCACCGTATAGGCCTACCTCACTGATAGTCGTTAGCCAGATATCGTTGGTTATAATGGTAATGTAACGTAAGTAGGAGTAGTCAGGTAGAGTAAGACATGGTTCGGCATTCCACTCTGGCAGTTAAGTTATCAAGTCTGGACATCCCCATTAACATTGTCAACTTCTTCAAGGACAGAAAGCATTTTACGAAGTTCCAAAACGAAGCTTCCATGGTGAGGCCCATCAATGCAAGTTTAGTACAAGGCTCTGGGACCGGACCTGTGTCCCATACCATCAACGTCTCTGAGCTCCAGGCGATTCATCCAGAGAATCGCATAGCAAAATACGCCGATGATACATATTTACTAATTGGGGCTTCAAAGTATGACACGATCAATGAGTCGGTTAAGAACTGGGCAACGCAAAAATAATCTACGGCTAAATACTGAGAAGTCCAGAGAGATGATTATCCTAAGCGTTACTTGACGTTTCATCTTTCGTAGATAGCTGCGTGGGAGCAGGTCTTGCGTTAATTTAAGATCATGTCATACTATTGAATCACTAAGTCATCACGACATTTTAGTTGATATTACCTGAAGTAGTCTATAAGCCCAGAGCAGCAGATGTTCGACGAAGTTTCTCAAGATTGGCTCTGATCCCTATTGCAAACTTGCTGAACGGAACAATGGTGCACCAGATAAGAAAGCCACTTATATAAAGACAGACGCTCACACAAGTGCACATGGTAACTGCGTAACGCAAACCAATGACATTATTTGACACAGTCAATAAGAGATAGATAAATAAATAAATAAACATTAACCAGCGTATCTAAGAAACATGCAAGGAAGTAAATAAACCTTGGCGTTGGCATCTTAAGTTAAGTTTGCATTAAAACTAATAAATCGTATATTCATAGTAGGCCTACGATATTTTGAAAACAAGGCTTTCACAATCAAATGCAATGTTTTCTAATGAGAATGGCAGATCGAGACTCCTGACCTCACTGACATGGCGGAAAACTTACATACTATGTACATAAATTACATTTCACATGTCGAATAGTCTACATATACATATAGGCCTATGTGGGGCGCGGTGGTGTAGGGTATGTTCGGTGCCTTGCAGCCGGAGGGTTGCGGGTTCGAATCCACCTCAAGCCGCCGCGTAGGGACCCTGGGCAAGTCCTTCACTCGCAATTGCTCATGCGCCTCGGCGTGAAACTCCAATTCAGTGTCCGCGCTGTATATAGTCGGGAGCGCCTCTGAGTAGAAATCTTGAAGGGGCGCTATAACAAGTCTTCACTGCTCAAGTAATCATACATACATACACACATATGAGATGGATCAATAGTAATGCGCTGGAACGAAGATCAGAAGGACGCGGGCTCGATACTCAGTCTTTAACTAAATTAACTCCCTATAGAGAACGACTGTAAAATTAGCAGTAGGACAGATGGGCGCCTTGCAAGTTGCCATATTGTTAAACTCGACTCCTGTTAAATGTGTTATCATCTGTTGCTACCATATCATGTAATCTTACTGCGTACTTTTTAGTTTGAATTAATAAACGAATATTATACGTATTGTATTGTATTTACTGATTTATTAAGCGCCTCTCACAGTACGACCTAATCAGAGGCGCTCCCAATGCGAAAAGCCGCGAGAGAAGCAAGTCTTAAGAGTACGGGCAGAGACAGAAGTACCACCAGTTCATCTCAAAGATCGTTATACAGCAAAGGGCCAACAGATGAATACTTTCTGATATTATAGGCGCATACAAATAGGCCTATAATATTACAATGATTGCTACTTGTTCCTTCTAATTGGCTTATAGTACAAAATGATTACAAATGTATACTCACTTATGCATGAGGAACTATACATGAACCATTACAAGAACAATGAGATCAAGATATTACGGCAAAATTAAACTTATTACACTGGCTTCCCATCGAGCAAAGAATTCAGTTTAAAATCTGTCTTATGGCTCACAAAACATTGCGTTCAAATCTCAGCTTGTTGCTCGAATCTCATGTCAGCAAACATTGCACTTGATCAATGGATGGACCCTGACTCGTGCTCTACCGGTATCTTGCAATGAAATAGTGCTTGGCTCTCAGGAGTTCTAACCCTGACAGGCCTGACTCTACCCCTAACCTTAACCCTAGTTCTCGTTTTCTAATCAGAGGCTTGTGAATGTGAATTCATTCGCCAATGTGTGCGTTCGGTCAGTTGTCTAAATGTTATTCAGGACTAAACTCAAAACTCCTCTGTGTCAGCTTGTTCTAGGCCTAATTAAATATGACAAAGAACATGACCCGCTTGAATTAAAACTAATTTCAAGGTAATATTTATTACATAAATTATATATATTTGGTGAACAAATTAATATTTATCACATTTTACTGCCAGTACGAACTGACGATTTCGAGACAATAATTCCAGCAAGACCTACAATGTCATGTAACTGTCGGAAATAACACAACTCTTAGAGCAGTACATAAACATTTGAATCAACGCACTGACGAGGTTAACGTTCAAACCCTGTGGACTCCATTGCGATAAATAAGCAGATGAAAGGAAACTCCAAACATTATAGTGAATTCTAAAGTCCAAACTCGTATTGGAGCTAAAATTGTTTGGCCCTATGCAAGGTATACTAGGATTGTCGTAGACCATTAATCAAGATACACAGATGTCGTAACCAGTGCTATCGTACATTATATTATCGACGCATCTTGGTCCGGAATCTCCAGAACATGATATCATCTTTTTAACAAAGGTTGCAAAACCGTTGATTGGGCTCCACGTGTGTGCGTGTGCGCGCCATTGGTGACGCTTCTGGTTTTCCGTAGGCCTACATTGTTTTACCTACTAATGACATTTCTGTCTTAATTACGTGTGGCATCATGATAGATCGGTGCAGGCAGCGCTTCTGTGAGGTGCCTAGAAAGGCGCTACAGTGAAGGTCCAGATGCATTATGATGAGCTATGATGGTCAGTTGCTTTTAAACAACTAGGCCTATGTGTCATACTAAAAGATGATTAGAGTCGCCCTCCTCCTCTGACCAGGCTTGCGACTTGCACTTATTAGAGTACGGGCAGTGGTGGATTCTAGTCCACAAGTTTCTATTCCTGTCTCTTACATTATCTCCTCATGGTCTTCTGACCATTCTTTCCCTATGTTTAAGCTTATGTGCTTTCCTCCATGAATGCAAATCTTTCATCGTATACGTGCGTTCGTATTATTTCCAGCCCATAGCACATATCTCTACGTTGGCATAATTATTAATACTAGGGATGATTTTCGCTTACAAAATGCAAATGTACCGAATGACTCTATTGCCGTATTTTATTGGGTTGATTTGTCTGTGATATCATAAACAGAGATGTGTTTACTTTTCACTTGAAAAAAATTGTCAATCAGTTTTTATTTTTATTGTCAGTATATCATGCAAATGCTGGGATGGCATCTAATAGTTCTTCACTGTAAACGAAGAGTCACAACATACGACGACATAATCAGAAAGACGAGGGTGATCTTAGGAAAGGCTTTCACGGTCGGACCAGCATTGCACAAGTCACCTTTGCAGACGCAAGAAGTATCTGTATACAAGCTAAACTTCAGTACTGAACAGTTGTCTGAATCAATTGTGTCGTTTGTACAGCCCCGATAAACTTCGGCTGTTGAATCTGCAATTAAAAGCATTGCATTTCTAATTAGTTTTATCCAACGTGTGATACGCTCCAACAAATACTGCAGAGTAAGCTTATGTTTTGCACGATCTAAACAGTAAATTTGAATAGATTCGCACTAACCTGCAAATAATAAATTCATAGTTTGCTAGTATATGATATCATAATCGTTAAATTTACTTGGACTGAAGCTAGCGGTTTGACATTCTTGAGCAGTTCCGATGCAGCTTGTGAGAGACAATATACAGGTCGCTCCAACGCATTTAGAAACATTTGTCATATCTGGACCGAAGCAGTCCTTCGCAGTGGAACTGGGAGAATTGTCCGCTTCACAATTGTAACAGTTGACGTAGGCCTCCGAGTATCCTATGCTGACGACGATGGAAATTCCGACCATAATTGCGTAGGAATACATTTCAAATCCCTATAGAAACAGACGACATTGAACAGATGCATTGCCTCAAATTTATCAAAATTATTCTGAAGGTTCTCGACCTACTTCTAAATATTATATTACTTCTGTTGCTTGTTATTACTATATGAATCTTTTATTATGCGTCACTATCTAATAACCAGGCATCAATCGATGGGGCTGAGCAATTGTGAGTTAAGACCTTGCTTAAGGACCATAAGCAGCAATTCTTTCAGAGGAGGCTCAAACCCGTACCATCCGCGTAACAAGGCGATCGCTCAAACCAATCTGCAACCGTGTCCCAAACCAGATCTGTACACTCTGTTGTTCAGCTTTATAATGAAATGAAATAAGAACACTGTTGCCAATATGATTGAAAATGGCTGCTTATAGTCGTGATAACTGTGGCAAAGGTTTAAGATAAAACGTTAAAAACGGTAATCAATCAATCAATCAATTCTTTTATTTTGAACCAGCAATAGAATTCACAGTGTAATGTAGTAACATGAATAACTTGTTATGGTTTCAAAAAGTAGGCCTTGAAGGGATGATTAGATCCCGCTAAATAGAGACACCTAATTACGAAGTCATGTTGCATAAAGAGTGATGGCAGAAAATCATGTTCTTAAATAGCTGGATGAGTAGAATCGACAAAAGTACTAAGTTCCATATAATATTATACTAAATAAACTTTAACTAACTTAACTACTTCAATAAACACATGAAAAGAACAGATCTGAGAGGAAACACCTTCAACAAATGACCGTGCGTTATGTCCTTCATCAATGATATTATTACAGCAGGATGATTGATGTATTTAAGAGTAGGCCTACTGCACTGCATGAATATAATTATACACCTTAACTATATCATTATAAACCTTAACTAACAATCGCAAGTAATAAAAACTAACTTCCAATAAATTAATCAAGTACGACAAATGAGGAATTTTCTTAGCACAGTAAATAGCTCACTGTTAGTCGTTAGCCAGATATCGTTGGGTATCTGGTATCTGGTAATGTAACGTAAGTAGGAGTAGTTAGGTAAATTAAGACATGGTTCGGCATTCCACTCTAGCAGTTAAGTTATCAAGTTTGGACATCCCCGATAACATTTTATAATTGGCTTGTTAACTTCTTCAAGGACAGGAAGCATTTCACGAAGTTCCAAAAAGAAGTTTCCACGGTGAAGACCATCAGAGCAAGCGTAGTACAAGGCTCTAGGATCGGACTGTGTCACATACCATCAACGTCTCTGAGCTCCAGGCGATTCATCCAGAGAATCGCATAGCAAAATACGCCGATGATACATATTTACTAATTGGGGCTTCGAAGTGTGACACAATCAATGGGGAACTGGAGTCGGTTAAGAACTGGGCAACGCAAAAATAATCTGCAGCTAAATACTGAGAAGTCTAGAGAGACGATTATCCTTCGACACGGATGTGTATTTGTTCCAGAGCCAGTTGAGGGACTGGGGAGGGTGTCAGCAATGAAAATACATGGGGACACTCTAGTGACTCTACGCTCTGATCATCGTGTCACCCTCATGTAGATGAGATATTACAATTTAAGTAACGGCGTTTGACATTACATACCAAACATGAATTCTCTTTATGTAGCTCCACTTGTACTCAACCTCAGACATTACTTGGTCTTATAAATTACCGGTAATCGATTTTTACATAGTCTACTCAATGTACCAGATAGCGGTGTGCCTATGTGTTTGTGAAACAATAAACGAATATAATAATCAGATAAAATAGGGTAAGCGCTCATTAATTGAAGGCATAGTTCATGACCTGAAGTGTACGCATTTTCGGGCCTTCCATAATATGGATCGACGAAACTTTGACCCTTCCTTGAGTCTGAACTTGGACAAGTCGTTGGTAATGCACAATTATTGATTACTGTATGTCATGATAGTAAAAGTAAAGTCTAAAAACTTCTCAGATGAGCTCCAGACTTGAAAACACAAAAACAGGATAGCACCGAATGATAGGCCTATATTGAAGCTGCACCACTATAATGCATAATAAAATCTATATCATGATAAATTATTTCAACATTTAATATCGACTGCTCTTCAAAAAACACTAGCAGCAGACGAATACAAGTAGATCTATACAGTTCTTGCGAATTTATTGGTGACGAAACTCTAGGTTCACTATAATAAAGCCTTATTGCGCTGGGTTCTGCTAGCAAAGCGTTATTATAAGCAAAAATCGTTGAAAATAATAACTAATCGTTATTTAATTAATCATTACTTGACGTTTCATCTTTCGCAGATAGCTGCGTGGGTGCAGGTCTTGCGTTAATTTAAGATCATGTCATACTATTGAATACTATTGAATCACTAAGTTATCACGACATTTAGTTGATATTACCTGAAGTAGTCTATAAGCCCAGGGCAGCAGATGTTCGACGAAGTTTCTCAAGATTGGCTCTGATCCCTTTTGCAAACTTGCTGAACTGACCAATGGTACACCAGGTAACAAAGCCACTTATATAAAGACAGACGCCCACACAAGTGCACATGGTAACTGCGTGACGCAAACCAATGACATCATTTGACACAGTCAGTAATAACTAAATGAATAAACATTAGGCTTAACCAGCGTGTCTAAGAAACATGTAAGGAAGTAAACAAGCCTTGGCGTTGACATGGATGCATACTTCTGTCCTTACACTCACTCTCCTTGTCAACAGGATATCAAGAAGGTTTATTTACTTTATTACATGTTACTTAGATACCGGTACGCTGATTAATGTTTGAGATAGTTATGACAACAGAGGGCTCCTCTTGTCTTAGGGTCGGTATATATGTCAGATCATCAAATAATATACTGCATTAAAACTCGGTAAATTTCACTTAATGGCTCTTAAATCAAGTAGACATTTGCTGCACAACTGTCTAAAGTTATTTGAATTTTATGTAACCCTCAACTTGCCGAGGAGCTGACGATAAACATAGACGAGTGGGAGAGATGCGTTGCCCGATGTGCAGACCAGCACGACAAGGACAAATTTCTAAGTAAGCGGAAGTCCTCAACTGCTTAATGGTGTTGCTTCTGGAAGTTATCGACAAGTCATTAGTCGAGCACTTATGCGTTAGGCTACTAATATTGGTCCTCAAACGCCTCTTCCTGTGGTTAAGGGGTCTCACATATAAAATCCATAGCAACAGCAACAGCAAAAAGTTTTTACCTATCACGACTGGTTGCACGACTCAGTGGTAAATTGACAATATAATGCGACATGCTGAGAATGAGTGTGTAAATTACTGTCGTGGGTTCAAACTAGATTTTTGAATAAGGGCATTTCTTGTAAACAGACCTGCTGTACTATTTGTTATGAGACCGTCGTTTTCAGTTAGCTTAGTATTTTTCACATTCATTGGTATATAGCTTAATCAAATCACATCAGAAATAAAACATCTAAAGAATTATTTTTTAACATGCCGACAATCGTCTTTTACCTATTTAAAAGAAAATCAGAATAATAGATCTTTTTAGCTGCGAGGGTATGTTGCAGCTTGTGAATATATTACGCATAGCATGGAATAGAAGATTATAGGCTGGAGTCTAAAAACTAGTCCAAACAAGATAATATAAGGGGTCATCCATTATTTGTGTCAAAAAATGGGGGAAGGAGGGGTTTGGAAAAGTTTGACAGTTGTTGACAATGGTGAGTGGTGTTCAATACAAATTGACGTCAACAATCTTTCTTTCAATGAATCAACACAGACCCTTCAGAATGTTAGCTTAAACATTGAATACGGCTAAACGTATTCGAGTTCGCATCCGAATCCGATAATAGAGGATTTCATGGCGCAATGCTTCATGGGACCTAAATTTCGTCTGCTAATTCTGGCATAGCATAACATTAATTGCGGATTTCACCAGTCAATCTCGTATTAAAACCAGAGACAAATCATTCTCAGTTTGAAAAAGCTGTTTATCGTCAAAACTGTTTGTGCACAGTAAGTGAACTCACACTCCTTATCGGCTAGTTTAATAACAAGATAAGCCAAGGTAGGCTTATTGCTTTGAAATATGTTTATTATCACTAAGTCAAAGAAATTTTAACTGAGAGTTCAATATACATGTAGGCCTAATATGTTATGAACCTTCGTTGGTGAAGTCCGCTGTATAATTACGGTGTTGTGAGTGAAACTTAAACAAAGTTTATAATTTATTAAAAGTGTAGTAATTAAATGTGTAAAGTTCTTAATGTTTAATACTACAAAAAATCAGGTATTAAATAAACTTATATATTTTGAAATTCGAGATTGTATTTTTTAATGTTACAAATATCGGACATGGATTCTACATGTAGGCCTACTGTGCCATTATGGATTTTTTGGAGAGGCGCTGGGATTATTGACATAATTCTATCAGGGGTCCTTGAATGTTTGACAGTTGTTGACAAGGGGATGGAGGGGTCAAAACTGTTTAGAATTTGTTGACATAATTCAAGCACGACCACTAACGATCGTGATGGTCAGTCATAATTATTCACGTAAAATGAAGGCCTATAGACATTTTTATTGAGTACTGCCATTAATTATTGCCTCTTAATTTGTATGCACAACAGAAGTTTAAGAAACTTTCAACCAAGTTAAAGCACAGTAGAAATTTAAGCCATTATACGGATTAGCAAAATTTGCTATAAATGGAATTAGTTTGCAAAGCTATTGTGCGTTTAATTGTTTATTTTACATTAGGGCCTAATTATGAGTATTTACCTAAAGAGATGTAGTGTGATTTTAAATGGTGTGATGTTAGGCCATCTTCAGATTCTGAAAAAGCATTCCAAAACTGATGAACATCTTATTTATTGCCATGCTATGTAAGGAACTCGTATCCGGTAGGTCGAACAATGTCCGTCTCCAGAGAATTCAGAAGTGTTTTATTAAAATCATCTTAACCTGTATTCATACATTATGAAAGTCATCTTAACCAATATTAACTCGTTATGAAAACCATCTCAACCAGTATTCCTCCGTTATGAAAATCATCTTAACCAGCATTCACTCGTTATAAAAACCATCTTAACCATTATTTACCCGTTAGTGAACTTGTCGAACGCAGTAAGTAGGCCTACTACAATTATTGCACCAGCTTATTCATGTTACGAGAGCTTACAAACTTAATTGACTTTAAAAGCAAGCGACAGTGAAACTTTCGGGTCGAACAGCTTTGCTCCGCTGTTGCCTATGAACCTATTAGCTTCAATTCATGCGACTAGAAATAATAATTATGTACACCAGCAGATGCATGGGAATAGTAAACGAGGAAGCATGACTGGAGCATCCGTCATCTTCTAGTGTATGACAGTATCGATGTGGTGAGATAGGAAGGGACAAAAGATGGCCAATGCATCTGCAACTATTCCTAGTATGTAGGCCCAGCCTACGACGCAGTTGCCCGACCAAAACATGCGCGAATTGTGGCAATGATGTTGAACGAAGCTCGCGTCAAGACCGGCGGGAAAGATGACGAGGCCACCGGTGTAGAGCGTAGCTACAACAGAAATAACAAACAAGCGGACTGATAAATCCCAATGTAGTCTACAAATACGCACTACGTAAATTTTACACTTTGCATAAACAAACCGAAGCCATCTCCGCGAAAGTATGACGTAGAGCTTAGCTAATATGCACCACACGTTCAGCTTACAGTCTTCTCTACTTCACTCATCTAGCGCTAACATGATCTTGCATCGAGCAACCTGATATTACAAGTAGTCGACAACAAACGAAACAACGATGCAACCTAAGCTTACTTAACTCGGGATTTTAATCGGAAAGTGAGTTTCGCCGACAAGATGTTATGTAACTGAATATTTTCTTGGACTGCCAGAGATGCGCTGCAAATACAAGCCCCAATCTCGAATTTTGCCAAGGATTCACAGCAGTGAATTAGAATACATAAGAAGAACTAATTATTAATAAATAAAACACAATAACTTGTCTCCCAACATATCGGTTGCCAGGCCCAACTGACCCTCTTTTAGGTTTTGAGCATTTTATAGTGCCTTTTGGGTAGGCTACATTTCAAAGAAGTGTGTGACGTTTGGGATGTTTCGAGATTTCAGTTTTACTTGATTCTTTAGCGAATTCCGCTATACAATGAATTACAGACTCACACTGTCGAAGTTTGCTTAAGGAACTCTTATTCCTCTTCCTCCTCCTCCCCTGCCCCTCCGCTACCCTTATCTCCCTCCCTTCCCCTCTCCTCTCCTTCCCTCCTAGCGAATTCCGCTATACATTGAATACCCTTCCCACTGTCCCTTTTGCTTAAGGAACTCTTCTTACCTTCCTCCCCGCCTCTTCTTATCTGCCTCTTCCTCTTCTTCTTCTTCTTCTTCTTCTTCTTCTTCTTCTTCTTCTTCTTTCTTCTTCTTCTTCTTCTCCTCCTCTCCTCCTCCTTCTCCACCTCCTCCTCCTCCTCTCCTCCTCCTCTTCCTCCTCTTCCAAGGCTGATGTAAGACGACTGGCAGATTGGAATTTTGATACCTGCCTGTCTTCTACAATGGTTCATAGATAACCTAGCGAAGTCTCAATAGCTAATTAGTTCCACAATAAACACACCCATCCGTCTCGAATACTATAATAAAGCTACCGTTTTTGCTTTGTGGCTTGCACCCTATTGGATGACATTGGCTGTTATGCTGCTGTGTGCTGGGCTTCGGTTTCTCAGGAGTTGCTATGTGATTACATATCGCAGAAGGTCACATTCAAAAACAGTCTTATCTCATTCTAATCTTGGTAAGATTGATATTTGTCATCTTTGATCACAGTTTGTTAGGCCAAAACTGAGCAGTGGTAACTGTTATTAGGATTTTATTATCATCTCAGTTTCATGGAAACAGAACATAAAAAGCCCAATGAATGTTTAAACAGGATCAAAGTTCAATTGCAATCGACAGTTTCAGATGACACCGCGGGAGCTCATTAAATAGCCAACGAGGTGTCACACATGCCCAAGCGCTACGTATACCGTCAGTTATATTCTAACTAAATCTCAATTTATACTGCGAAGTTTACACAGCCCCGGTTAGAGGACCAGAGAACCAAAAGCTGTAAGTTTTGCCTTTTGCCTTTCGGAAAAGCTGTAAGGTTTTATTTGCACAGGTTTTGCCTTTCTGAAAAGCTGTAAGTTTTTATTTGCACAGGTTTTGCCTTTCTGAAAAGCTGTAAGTTTTTATTTGCACAGGTTTTGCCTTTCTGAAAAGCTGTAAGTTTTTATTTGCACAGGTTTTGCCTTTCTGAAAAGCTGTAAGTTTTTATTTGCACAGGTTTGCCTTTCTGAAAAGCTGTAAGTTTTTATTTGCACAGGTTTTGCCTTTCTGAAATGCTGTAAGCTTTTATTTGCACAGGTTTTGCCTTTCTGAAAAGCTGTAAGTTTTTATTTGCACAGGTTTTGCCTTTCTGAAAAGCTGTAAGTTTTTATTTGCACAGGTTTTGCCTTTCGGAAAAGCTGAAGTTTTTATTTGAAGTACAAAGTTTTATGTGTCTTGCGAGTTTCAACGTGTTAGAACTCAAGTATGAGTCCCAAGAAACTTAAAAACGTTCTGAATATAATTGACAACAAGGTGAATCAGTTGCACATTTATGAGTGCGCCTCATCCTTTTCTTGTAACCGTATCTACATTCCTGCGCGACTCAATGTTGCATGTTTTAAATGACATCCAATCTCTTTCAGACCACATCTCCTTCTGATCTTACACGGTAACTTTTAGTGGGTATTGCAACTAAAGTCATGTATCCGTGTCATAATACGATAATTCGGCAAAACGCTTCTACACTCGACTTATATGTACACTCGACTGCAATGTTTTCTAACAGTAGACAAATGGCAGACCGAGACTCAGCTTCATTCCTCATCCAAGCTCTTTCAAACCACATCTTTTCCTTAAGTTTAAGTTGGCATTGAAACCAATAAATCATGTCATAATATGATTCGACAACAAGGCTTCAGCCTTCAGCACTCAACTGCAATGTCTTCATCTGGTAGAAACTAAAGTGTGACAAATGAGATTGGAAGATCGAGACTACTGACCGCACTTACTGGCTGAAAAGTTACACACAATGTACATACATATCGAATACATTATACAGTTATACACATACATAATAATCTTCCTTTATTATATCAAACTGACACGCCGCAGTATAATACAATTCATAGTGTGAGCGGATGATCACAAGTTATTGCAGGAGTTGAAGTTATCTGTTAGGTAGCGATGCAAGGCACCCATCTGTCCTACTGCTCATTTTACCAACGCCATCTGGCGAATGACAGGCTGAGTCGACCTTTATGTACATGATTTATAATACGTGGCTATAAGTTGGATTTACTTCGTTACTAACTCACTTAAAACACACAAAGATTTCCGCCCAGGATGGGGGTGATGTCGCACTACCTTCAAGTAGAAGGGCCAAACGAATGCAAAGCTCAGACCCTTGCTGGGCCAGACTGCGCCCTCTCCACTCTGCTCTTCTGACCGCGGTCTTCCTTAACACACGGACCGTAGGACTGACGGACGGATCGATGGATGGATGGATGGATCGAAACCTGATTGGACAATCGCATAATGAGACAAAAACGCGAAGAATGAATTGAGATCAATTATGCTCACTGCTAAACTCGCGGTTTGCATCACAATCGAATTAAACGGAAGGCCAGCGCAGAAACAAACAAACACATACAAACACACCTACAAAACACACACAGACAGACACATACACAAACAGACACACACACACACACACAAACAAAGACACAAACACAGATACATTATATTATCAATTTCAGATTTATCGCAGCATATATAAGCCTATGAGTATTCTGTTGCATAGGCTGGATTGTATGAAACATTTTGGAAGATTCTGTCAAAAGATGTAATTAGAATGGGACTTCTTTGGAATGCAAGGGATTTACTCTTGTCCCACTCTGGGTATTGGAGGAATGCTAGCTATGTATAGGGCCTATCCAAATGGGATAAAATTATGTAGACCCTATAGGTTTCATTAAGCTTCCTGTAGGGCCTATTTGTGGCTTAAGTTCGAAATGCGTGGATAATGCAAAGCTTATTTTTAAGCAGAGCCACTGAAATACTTCACCGCTCTCTGTACCAAACTACCAATTCATCAACAGTATGAGCGTCGGTTTACTGAATTGAGCTCTAGTATACACATACTCATGCGCATTTTACTTAGCTATTTATCTAGCTACTTACTTACTGACTGGCTCACTGATGGATTTGCTTATTTGATTGCTTGTTTACTCTAACTAAAATACGTTCGTTCCGCTATCTGTATTAGGTCCATAAATAAAATGCAATTCCGGCAATGCAAAATATACTAATCTGAGGCGAGGACCGAAAAACCATTAAGCGAGGCAGTCGTTACCGATATGAGCTTCATGGAATGCTGATAAGGCAATGGGCCAATATGGTGCAACCACAGGAATCGAGTGAAGGTCAGCGCTCGTGAATAAGCTGGTGCTCTGCGCTTAGTTTTCGAGTAGCGCTTTAGAAATATGGAGTTTACGATTACGATTACTAAGGCCTTGGCGTTGATGTTGCACGGATGAGCGATGCAAATCTAAACAGTTAAAATTATTTTGACAAACTTGTTTCAAAGAGCAACGACCCCAATATTTGACCAAGTCGAAGGAAGGACTTGTGTTTCAAGAGACTTTGGATCGTTGACAGCGTTGGTTGTGATTGTGAGAGAAGAACCAATGTGAAGTCGTCAAGTTCAGCTCGTGCATCAATGGCAAACTTCGGTTGAAGTTGATCGGAGAGCAGGAGAAACAAGTCCTCATCCTCGAAGGACGAACCCTGAGACTATGCACCTGTGTGACATCTAGTTGTCTGTACATACAAGAAACCTAAATGTCCGATACTACGAGCTATTGGAAGGATGTAGATTAGATCAGGTCATAATAATCATTCAAATCTGATGCTGGATTAGGTAGGATTTAAGTCAGCACCATAGGATTTGCTTGGATATGGTCACTGGCAAACTATCTTGGTTATTGTTTGGTTGAAAGTAAATTCCAGGTTCTGTTTTTGGTCATTGAGTAGTTCATGTACATCTGACAAGACACTATTTTTCATGAACTGATTGCTAAACACCAGCTTCTTCTATCTAGAGTAATGTAATGAAAAATAGTCTCTTTTTTCTTGATAAGCCACGTGGTCCTCTCTTATCTCTCCTGCAGAAGTTAATTATAGTTTATAATTAGCGTCGTCTGGTCTTGGAATCGTCGGTGGTGATTGGTCCAGACAAGTGGAGACCAGGCATTGAAGTGACTCTACAGTCTGACGACAGAGGTCCTGAACGGTGATAAACTCCAGATTAGATAGCATCACCGCGATAGTAAACTTAGCCATGATCTCCCCAAATTATAATTACTGATTCGTTAAGCGTCGCTATGAAATGACAAAGAATGCCAAAGAATCAGTCGACGGCGCTGATTCGACCCTCCCCTGTGCCAGTTACTATGTAGGGACCTTGAGTCACTCAAGTTCTTCACTTACTCAACCTCCCTACATAGTAACCGCCACAGGGGAGGTTCGAACCAGCACACTCCACGTTACAAGGCGAGCGCTTATACCAATCGGCTACTGAGTCACGATATTCTTTGTTTCTTCGCACTGTCTATTCTCTGCTTATCAAGTTAGTTAACCAACTTAATAAGCTAGTTCAGCATTATCAATACGCATGCGCAGCCAGCTTACTTTTACTTCCGGGTCATAGGCCACCGTTCATAAACAAACCGAAACGGTGCCGGTAGCGATGTTGCTATGATCTACTTTTACGCAAATGCAACAGCCACGAGTTCATGTGTGACTCGATGAAGTTGTCTTGTGGCCTCTTTCTGTTAAAAATTGCTTCAAATCATCTACCTTCCTTCGATTAAAGTCATCCACTCTGAACGATTCGTCGAACCTATCCGCCATGCTTGACTCTTGTTTATGAACAGTGAACTATCACCTTTCCCGTCATGCCTTGCGGGAAATATAATGCTGAACTAGCTTATTGCTCATAGGCACTGAATCTAGAAAAAGCTGTTACGCGACTGAGGTATGGCTAGCTGAAAAGCTGACGTGCAGGTAGTTAAATAGACAAACTTTTACAGCGCCGACAGTGACGAAACACGAACTATTGTCCTTGCTCATTCAATGCAACACAGTGTAATACAAGTATATTTTGATAGTTCCCTTCTTGCAAAGTTCAGGAGTGCACATTTAAGCCAGACAAACATTTGAACTGAAAGCAAACTGGAAGAAGAGGTAAGGTTTCGATTTGCAGCGAAAGAGTTGCGAACATGAGGAGGTAGAGAGTTCCAGATGGAGGTACCAGCAACTGTGATGAACGCCCTTCAAAGACAAGATTCGGCAACAGTTTACCTTACACCAGCCTTGATATTCTTAGGTTAAAGAAGGCTTTCTAGCCAACGAATTGCACAGGAAAACAGTTGATGCAAGATTTCTGCCATCCATCTGGGGTCAATCAAAGAAAGGGTAGCGATCAACAACAGCCGAATAAATTCACCAGTCAGTGTCTGTCTGTCTGTCTGTCTGTCTGTCTGTCTGTCTGTCTGTCTGTCTGTCTGTCAGCCGTCATCAGTCTCTGGGCCAATCATTAACCGAAGCAGCCACAAAGGATCCTTTCGTTATGTCGACCAACATTGCTTCCAGATGTTGCTGAGAGCGAAAGCGAAAAGCCATATAGAGTCCAAACTCTACCTGCGGAATCTCTATAAGTTATATATATATATATCTCCTATATATAACTTACATATATATATATATATATATATCTTTCTCTCCGTCTCTGTCTCTTCTTCTCTCTGTCTGTCTCTCCTCTATATCTCTGTATCACTCTCTCCCTTCTTCTCACTAACATGCTCTTCGTTCTTTCTTTTCTCTCACTTCGTCAAACCTTTCCCATTGTCCATCCGTACCTTCCTTCCACAATCCCACCATTTCACCATATTGCCATCTCAACGTCCACCCACCCAACCCGCCAACCCACCTAAAGCACACCAATCCATTTCCTCCACCCAAACAATCAATCCACCACCCATCCATTCATTCAATCTTCCGTCAGTCAGTCCGTTCGTTAGTTCATCCATCCATCCATCCATCCATCCATCCATCCATCCATCCATCCATCCACACACCCATACATCAATCCATAAGTAGCCATACTGTCAACTGTAATTGTTAACCTACAGCGTTCTGCCTGTTGTTTTCTGAAATATACGAATATACATACATACATACATACATACATGCATAAATACATACATACAGACATACATACATACATACATACATACATACATACATACATATATACATACATACATACACACATACATACATACATCCATTCATTCATTCATTCATCCATCCATCCATCCATCCATCTATCCATCCATCCATTCATTCATCCATTCATCCATTCATCCATCCATCCATCCATCCATCCATCCATCCATCCATCTATCCATCCATGCATTCATCCATTCATCCATTCATCCATCCATCTTTCCATCCAATCATTCATCCATTCATCCATCCATCTATCCATCCATTCATTCATCCTTCATCCATCCATCCATCCATCCATCTATCCATCCATCCATCGACCATTGAACCATTCGTCCGTCACTTAGTTCGTTCGTTCATTCATTCATTCATACATCCATCCACCCATCCATCTGCTAAAGGGCTCTACACGCTACACATTTTATTGTGTAGCGTTTCAATTTGCAAGACAAAGGCGTTCCACGAAATGTTTTCGAAGCGAAACGTTCTGATTCAGCGGTTGGTCTATTAATCTTCATTATGCGACTGTATGTGCATTGTCGTCCTTAAGACGTTGTCTCATATCACTTCTGTTCTACAGACGATAACGGTTTCTGTTTCGCTGTTAATTTTACCTCTCCCCCGCTTGCACTCTCCTCTGCTACTTTCCACACACGTCTGAAAACCGAACTCTTCAAGTAATCCTACCCTGAATTCCTGATTCTACTCCTTCACCACCACACGACCACCATCATAACCTATTACCACCGTCTCCTCGTGTCCCCTCGGTTTTACCTCCCCGGATTCTGTCCTGGCACCGGAAAGGCGAAAAACCTGGCTATTGCGGACTTGATTTGATATAGCGCCGAGAGCCAGTCTCCCTGACGCAGCTTTTCAAAAATTTCAAAATTTACATTACATTCTTTGGCTATTGAAACACTGTTACGCATTGTCTTCATCGCCCTTTGCTAACAGACGCATCATATGCAGCCGCACAAAACGATACTATGAGCCCGGACTATTGTAGCACACTGGGTATCTGATCGGGTTTCGTGGGGGTGGAATGCATGACTCATATAGGTCATAAAGCAGACTCTAATTGGCAACAGGAAACCCTTGTTTTACTCAATTCACAATGACTGGTGGATTAACTGTGAGATAGACTGCGAGACACGCAGTCCGCTTGCCCCCTGTAGGGGAACGAGATATGTTCAAGACTTCCCTCGCGGACAAGAAATGGTAGAAAGAGACAGACAGAAAGGCAGAGAGACAGAGAGGCAGGAAGACAGAAAGACAGATACAGAGAGACAGACAGAGAGACAGAAACAGAAAGTCAGATATACATAGATTCATAGAGACAGAGACAGAGAAACATAGAGACAGAGACAGCGAGAGGCAGACAGACAGACAGACAGAGATACATAGATACAGAGACAAAGAGACAGAGATACATAGAGACAGAGAGACAGGGATACATAGAGACAGAGACAGCGAGAGGCAGACAGACAGACAGAGACAGACTGACAGACGTAGGTCAGACTGCGGTATTATAAGACGGACTAGGATCTACCTGAGACGATCTGAACATATCCGGTGAATAGCGCCAGTCGTCGATCCTTCTTCCTGTCGAGGCAGAGGGCGACCAGCGACAGAAGGGCACAGATGGACATCAGGACACACCCCGACCCATACAGGACACAGGCCGCCTGCCACGCCCCCGATGGGAGGTTTGAAAACTGGAACTGACCCCCATAGGGTGAGCAGCGCAGCGGCTGGTCATCGGTGCTGGAATGTCCGGAGCTCGAAACCGGATGGTCGTCCCTGACCAGACAGTAGCTGTAGACCCCGAGCGACGTAAGAGAATCCGGATGTACGAACCAGTATGGTTGGAGAAGGCTGAACCAACAAGCGGCGGCGATCAGGATTGACAGCACGCTCCAGACGACCGAGATTGGGGTCACCGTCATCGTTGCTATGGAAGCGTCGTCACTGCGTAACAGTGTACTATTAAGAAGGACATATCACGACGATGGGGGGAATGAAGGCGGTTGTCTTTGGATCTGCGTAAAGAAAAAATTTCTGTTGACTGTTTTAGACAATGATATCATGATGATGATAATGATGATGATGATGATGATAATGATGATGATGATGATGATGATGATGACGATGATGGTGATGTGATGGTGATGATGATGATGATGATGATGATGATGATGATGATGATGATGATGATGATGATGATGATGATGATGATGATGATGATGATGATGATGATGATGATGATGACGATGACGATGACGATGACGATGACGATGACGATGACGATGACGATGACGATGACGATGACGATGACGACAATGATGATGATCGATGATGATGATGATGATGATGATGATGATGATGATGATGATGATGATGATGATGATGATGATGATGATGATGATGATGATGATGATGATGATGATGATGATGATGATGATGATGATGATGATGATGATGATGATGATGATGATGATGATGATGATGATGATGATGATGATGATGATGATGATGATCATCATCATCATCATCATCATCATCATCATCATCATCATCATCATATCCACCATCATCACCATCGGGATCTTCGTCATCTTCGTCATCATCATCTTATCGTCATCATCGCCGTCGTCGTCAACATCATCATAACCATCATCATTATTATTTGTATTATCAACGTCATTGTTACTACTAGTACTACTGCAAATACTATAACAACAAGTAGTAATACTGCTGGTGCTTGTACTGCTACTTGTACTGCTGCTACTACTGCCATTAATACTACTGCTGCTGCTGCTCCTACTGCTGCTGCTGCTGCTGCTATTACTTATTATTATTATTATTATTATTATTATTATTATTATTATTATTATTATTATTATTATTATTATTATTATTATTATTATTATTATTTATTAATTATAATTTTTATTATACATTATAACAAAGTTAGCAATTTAGCATGGTAAGGACGAGGATAAACAGATGGCGTTCCCGCGTTGGACAGCTACCGAGAGTCTTTGGAATAGATAATTTGTTTCGAGGGTGTCATGGGTTGCATCCGTCAACCTTCGTCCGAGCTCCAACACAAAATTCAATCCTTCTGAGCTCCAAGCACCGCTGGACTCTAGTGCTACCGCCACGAAAGCATGTGTTCGCGTGATAGTGGCGTATTTCAATCTCTTGGCGGCGGCTGCCCGGTTTGCGGCCTCACCCGCTTCGGTTGATGTTGCCAGATGTGACTTTGCGAATGTGTCCGAAACTGTCACATCCCAAGTGAATTGTTATTATTATTATTATTGTTATTATTATTATTATTATTATTATTATTATTATTATTATTATTATTATTATTATTATTATTATTATTATTATTATTAATTATTATTATTATTGTTATTACTATTATTACTATTTTAATCATCATAAGTAAGATCAAAATTGTCGTTGGTTTTGGTAAGGATAATTGAGTTGGCCTGAATCCAATCAAACATCTTGCCTTCAGCTCTGCTCATAAGCAAACGACGATAGCATCAAAAGACACAGAACCGTTATCGTAATCACCATCACACCCTCTACAATTCACCGGTGCCAAAAAGGACCACAGAAGGCCTAACGAAGATTTAAGTCTATGTCATTGCGAACAGTTCACAGACTCAACCAGGTTGCTTTGGCCTATCCAACCTATCCAGACTACATGAATTTATATCCCATCTTCTTCAGGCTTTCTGTGGTACTCAAAACGGTTGGCGCCAAGCTTCCCCGACAGCCTAATGGTTTTCTCACTTTAAGACATAACGTTGAAAGCGATAATGCGCTGGCCGACAGCATTTTTACATTCCTCGCATTCCTTATTTCTTCAGTAATAGCTCCGCAGGGCTGAGCACGTATCTGCATAGAAAAGAATCCTTTCTTTCACTTGCAGCAAGGCACGACTTACAGTTTTTAATTTATATAAATACCAAATCATGTTACTTTGACATCTTACAGCAGTTTTGCGGATAGAATAAAAAGAAGATCAATCCATTAAGCTAGCCTGAAAGGTAGTCATGGTATGAAGTCTTAACGATTTCATTTTTCTTAACCTCAGCATATGAGAGCGAATGGCCAATCCTCTCCCTCGTCATCTGATGTTCCCTCGACAGGGTACGATGAGTGTACACATTATGGCACAGTTGGCTATAGGAGGTCATAGGCGGACGAAAAATCTCCCGTCGCCTCATAAAAACAGATTTTCCATGGGTCATAGTTATTTAGCGTTTTCAGTCATGTGTCAGATAAACTTTGTTCACTAAGTCTTATCCTTACACAACTCTTGAACTTCGTTTGCTTGTTCGCTGGCCACGTTGCTGCTTGTGGATACATCCCTCCCATAATCATTTTCATCTTCGTCATCATCACTGACGCTGCCGTCGTGATCATCGTCATGCGTATCATCGTAATCATCATCATCGTCAGTACTTCCGGGGTTTGGTGGGTCATGATATCAACAAATGATCCGCTTATTTCGCCTTAATCGACTGATCTTGAGATTTTAGAATAACACAGGTAGAACATCTAAAAATGTTGGTTTGCAGATTTTTGGCCCTCCAGGCCCGTTCTCGACAATTCGTCCCAAGAAGGTTCGCTCCCTACATTTCGCCCTTTGAAACTTTTGCCCCCTACTTTTGTCACTGAGAGAAAAGATATAATTAGTAAGAACTCAAAATAGACAGAAAAGGTTATGGGTAATAAAGTGATGAATATGGTATCTTTAGTGAGACAGAAAACAAGCCGAACATTCAGAATTTTTATTTTCCGTTCCACATTTTGCTGCTTAAACACATAATTAGGTGTGAGAACTTCATTCAAGAAATATCATATAGGACTATTCGAAGCCAGAGGGCTGCATTAACAGCAAGGTACACACATCCATGCATATATAAATGCATGCATGCATACATGCAGAGGGAATTCGACCACACTGAACTGAAGAGGAAACGGAAGGAAGCCTGTCCTGTAGTTCAAAGTCAACATTCAGTAATTGCAGACTAGATGAACTGTACATCACGACTGCGCGACGTATCAGGAATGTAGCGTTAGTCAGATGGATGGATGGATAGATGGATGGATGGATGATGAGGGAAAGCCTGGTCTGGACGCTGAATTAGGTCCCATAACAAACAACTGAAGAGGGAAGCGACATACACAGCTGCAGCAACAGCTGCGTGAACGTCAAACAGAAGGCCAATTGTTTACAAACTCGGCATCAGCTGAAACTGTACAGGTTGGCATCGCCTTCCATATTATATCGCTTTATGTGGACCTAGTTTTCAATACAGTGCAACAACACACAGGGATTTTTCTATTATGTATAGGATAGATGTGAATGTATACGGTTTCTGTAGCTACCCTCGTATGGCATCGACCAGGCTCAGTTTTCAATGAATTGTTCGGGTGGGATCCCTTACCACCGTTTCCCGTTTGAATGGGTGCCACACCATTTAAGGTCCCCGTGTACGAACGGTAGGCCTACTAGCCCGAGATTTAAATCTCTTAAATAGGCTAGTATTGGTATGCGAACCGGCATCCGTAAGTACAGATAAGCATGGGACGTGCGCTCTGACCAATGTAGCTAAGCGGACCAGGATGATAGCAACAGGTAACTTTACAGTTTGAGCACACTGTTCTTTATTTCCGTCTTATTAAAATATAACATTGGTAATAATACTTTACCAGTTAATCAGTTTGTGTGAGTTGACTTCTTCGCAACAAATCCGACCATGGCAGTTGGCAACTATTGGCTAAAAATCCATCTCGGCATTTGCATAACTCTGAATATTCATGAACAGGAGTTTTATCTCAGTAAAATCGACTTCCTATCCGTCCAAGTAATAGGAACTGAATTCAATTGCAGCAGAAGTTACAATACATCACGAAGTTTCGACTGTGCACGCGCATTCCTCACTTATGCAATGCACTTGACATCGTCCTAATATACACACACGTAACCCCGGCACACGCCAAAGACAGCCCAACCGAAAACAATACAATAATATCGACCCGTGTGTAACCTAATAAGCTTAGGACGGCTATGTCAAATGTTTCAACCGGTATCGTTGCATATAACGCCGCCAATGTTGACGCCTGGGATTCGGGATCCCAAAGAGAACCGCCTGGCTACGAAGGCTGCACGGTCTGCAGCTGCTGTGAAGGCTGGGGCTGATGCTGTTGCATGGACGGCGGCATCTAGTAATGTAGCCTGAATATGATGCCAGGAGGAGGAGGAGGGGTAAGGGGAGAGGGGGAGGAACGGGGTAGAAGGTGGAGGGGGAGAAAATATGTATATGCGCGATTCGCTGGTGGAGTAGATCTATAACCTCTCGGCCGGGCTCTGAACTATCGAGCTATGGTTGGCTCATTATTATCCAGGAATAGTTAGTTGAGAGAGAAGTAGAGATACAGAGACAGTTAGAAACAGCGGGAGGGAAGAACAGACGAGAGAGAGGGAAGAACACACCGAGAGAAAGAAACTTAGAGGGAGGCACAGATAGAACGACACATATAGAGAGAGACAGAGATATATAGAGAGATTCAGAGAGTGAGTGAGTAAGGAATAGACGGAGAAGGAAAGGGGAGAAATAGGGGGAATAGCTTGGGAGAGCAACTGAAAGAGAGATAGAAACAGAGGCAGAGAGGGCTAGGATAAACAGAGGGGGAGCTAAAGAGATCGAGATTGAGTTTCATTTTGTGGCCTTGGGATCCATTTGATGGTCCTAATGAACACAGTCGTATATATAATGCATAAGTATAGACATAAACAAAGTGTATATGATATAATAAAGGGAAGGAGAGAGCGATCGAGGGATGGAAGGAAGAGAGACACACATACAGAGATAGAGACAGAGAGAGAGAGAATAGAGAGACAGACAAGTCAGACAGACAAGTACAGAGATTACGCAGACAGAGACAGGCAGACTATAGACTTACAGAAGTTACATCAAGTTGTGGAAGGTATAGAGCTCCGTTCTCTATACAGCTTCAAGCTGGCACCCCTCAGACAGAGACAGTCAGACAAACAGACAGACGGATCGCATAAAGTATGTTGTTCATGGTAGCGGTGGTCTTTGGCCGGCGTTTATTCACAGTTGCGAGGTATATGGCCAAATATTTAGCGTCACGACATTGTCTATTAAAAGCGCCAAGAGTTACATAATCAATTTAATTATCCTCTAAGACTTACATCAAGTTGTGGAAGGTATACTTCTTAGTAAGTTAAATTTGCAGTAACTATGCACTGACTGCAAAACCATATCGAACCTCAAGAAGATTCCATCTTGTACAATTTGCACGGTAACTCTGAATGCGATGCCGCGAGTGATGAAAGGCATGAGGCGCCTAGAACGACCATAGAACGACTGTAGAGGTATGCGGAGCGTCGTATTCTCCGAGATGGAGTCATGGAAGCCATTTTGAACATTTAATGTGAAGTGTGTAGCACATCTTCGCTATCTGTTAAGGCTGATTTTTTAATAACTCTTTCGAAATTTCTTTATTGCGATTATGATTTCGGACGTGATGCAGCTACGACTCACAACTATGATAACCCCATTGATGCTCCCCATTGCAATGTTTTTTACCTACCCAGATTACACAGGCTATGTCAACCTATAGGGAATTTCCTATTTAGAATTGAATCTGCAATTTATTTTATCCTTTAGGGCTGTCCTGTTGACGGCATCAGCAGATTAACACTTTTTTTAAATACTGATTGTTAATTTAATTGTGCTGTTGTTGAAGCCTATCATTGAACCTTGGATAATTAATACTAGCTTCTAAGTCGAAGACTAAGCCAACTATCCCTGGCGTTAAACTACATCGTACTGTATCATCCGCATTATGAATGTTTTCCGAGCCAAACTGTCAGCATGCGGTATTATTCGGTTGTATATCTATCTATGAATCTATGATACATGTACTGTAACTAGAAGTATCTTGGTACGATTTCTATGTATGTGAGGGTGAACGCTGTGACTCAACTAGACCTGTCGAAAAAAATTTGCGAAATCAGACGAGAGTTAGGTAGATCAGAAAGGGCACTATGGGGTAAAGATCTCAACATTTGTTTAGTTGCTTTCGTCCATGACCAGTGACTAACGGAGCCCATCGAAGATTTCTTCCAGAACAGACCTTTGACGAATTAGGTTCTCAGATGGTCTGCACAGGCGAAGCTATAGTTGCATTTAAATCAGTTCACTTGTCTGTGTTCATTCCTTATCTCTCATCCCGACAAAGTATCGTCCGCTCGATCAATCAAATACTTCGATGATGATCGATAACGTAGGCTATACGAATCGAAAATCTCGCATTCAGGCAATTGCTTTGTCTGGGACAGTGTTGGGCTTTCTGGAATTTTCGGTGGCGGGAGTTTATCCGGAACGTCAATTCTTTAATATCGTATGTATGTCATATGTCATGCGTGTATGTATGCATGCATGTGTGTATTATATGACTCGTATATTTCAGCCTGCGTTGGGCTATACCGTAGTCTCACCGTAGTGTAGGATGTCTAGTTATATGTCGACTTGACGTCTGTAATTATTGGCTGCATGGGAGATGGTTGCATGGTAACACGCTGACACGAAGATCAGAAGGACGTGGGTTCGATACCTGCTAGCCCGGTAAGGTTAACTCAGCCTTCCATTCACTAGGTGGCGTTGGTAAAATGAGCAGTGGGACAGATGTGCGCCTTGCAGGATTTCATATATAATTCGACTCCTGTTAAACGTGCTATCATCTGTTACTCCAATGTCATGTAATCTTACTGCGTACTTGTCAGTTTGAGTTAATAAAAAACATTATTAAATATACTTCAAACCGACACCGTTAATAAAAAAAAGACTTATGCTGTGAGAAACGTTTTACAACTGATTAAATACAATAAAATAATAAAGTTGTTCGGAATGTTTTGTTTTAGCAACGTCACAGGAATCACTGGATGCCAATGTATTGATCTACTGTACATGAGATTCTGAAGAGGTTATACATTCCACATTTAATGTATATTTATCTGCTGGTATTTGGATGTAATGGATCCCCTGATTGGCGATGCATTGTGTTGCTGTGGCTGAAGCTGGTGCGGATGCTGTTGACCTTGTTAATGGTTCAGCTATTGCTGGAGAATCTCATGTACACATAGCATGATATGCGGATTATTCCGATGGATTGTTGATTTACAAAAAGAAACAGCATATCTTCAGACGGCCAAAATCTAGCATTATTAATCATTTATTATACATAGGCCTGTAAACACAATCTCATAAGCTAAGAATATTCAATATACGGGTTACAAGTAGCCTATACATGTTGCTTTCTAGAGGTAGTGAAGCGTCTAACATAGGTACTGAATACGTTCATGTATATGCATACATGCATGCATGTATGTGTGTATGCATTTATATATGTACATGCATGTTTGTATGCATGTTCGAGTAGCAAACACGGTATAGCGTCATACTATGTGTTCTGATACTCGCATACATGCACGCATACATGCATACATACATACATATGCATACACAATTACACACATACATGCATACATACATAAATGCATATAGCATACAGACAATGTTATACATACGTACATACAGACACACAGACAGACAGACATACCATGCACATGCACACATACCTACTTACATTTGTGTAGACGAGTATTTGTATCCATAAACCTAGAAGCATGTATATTATATATAATTATATGCTATAAATAGACGTATATAAATATATTTATACTGCAGAAGAAGACGTCAACATAATTATAGGATCCTCTGTTCTAGCGAAATCATGTAATTTGACTTTGGTCTTGCTTTGCAGAAATTGACACTGTGTACATTACATAGGACGCTATGCACTTATATATATAGATGACTCATAGACATAATATACAGACGAGTGTATACACAATCCACGCCCACAACACCTTGGATCATATATACAGATGTAGAGCTGACTGTGCCAGCGTCAGCAACTGCATCAGCAGAAGCAAGAGCATCTGAGAAGCGGATTCTCTGGCGATGAGCTGGAAATATCCAGTTACCCATGTTAATGGTACACGATTAGCAGGTCAAGTATCAGGTGCGCTGAAGCTTTCATAGCATAATATAATGCATATGTTACACACAAACATTAATATAATATAAGGTGTGTGTGTGTGTGTTTGTGTGTGTGTGTGTGTGTGTGTGTGTGTGTGTGTGTGTGTGTGTGTGTGTGTGTGTGTGTGTGTGTGTGTGTGAGATGCGTGCGTGCGTGTGGTGTGTGTGTGCGTGTGTGTCACGGTATATGCATGATTATCTGATATATAATATATCGTATATATCGTATCTCAACATTTACAGAGCCTCCATGCAGCAAATAACTATTCGGAGGCGCTCTCAGCACGGAAGCCCCTGGAAAAAAGAAACGCCTTTAAAAAAATGAGAGACTGGTGAGTAAAAACCAGTCATTAGTTTAGCTCTTAGTGAGGGAGGAAGGTCATTCCAGATGGAGGAACCACCAAAAACGCCCGGTTTTAGGTCAGAGCAGGTACTAGTTATATATAAAGAAAAAGATCAAGTCGATCAGCGTAGCGCAAGTAGCGATATGAGGAAGCTACAGTGTATCTAGGTATTACTGTCTCGAATAGCATTCATTAATTAGTGTTATTGGTAATCAAACGGTTTGATTCACCGATAGTCACCTCTATCGTCTTCATAAGTCCTAGCCTATGAATAGCTGTACCAAAATTCTAAAAACTTCGACAAATGTATTGTAGTTTGTAGACCCTATGTATAATGTATATACTGAAGGTAACGGCGATGCTGATGTTATAATGCGTGTGTTATTAAGACGACGATGAATGTTTGAATAGCATTGGTTGAACCATCTCTGAATTTCACAGCTACAATTTTACTGTCGTTTCATCTTGCATTGTCAGAAACACCTTTCAGCTTTAAAAGGAAACCAGTCAAATAAACTGAAGTGGGAACGTACTGTTCAAGTAACCTGAGCTTGGGATTGGTATCTTCTAGTTAGGACGATATGGTGTGATGGTGGTTGTGGTGATTGTGGAGGTGATGAAGATGGCTTTGATAGTCATTCCTTAAGTTAACACCATTAAGCCGACTTTTACTCCGCTTTCACCAGATGGCCACACGAGCTCAACCGGAGCTGAACAGCGTAACTGAAATCACCCACAGCTCCGACTTTAACCAAAGCACAGAATTCTTGGGCGGACGAATATCGTATCGTATTTAATACAAGCATTTGTAAAGCGCTTCTCGTAGGGTCAACCGTTCAGAAGCGCTCCCAGTGTGCTAAGCCCCGCGAAAATAAACAGGTTTTGAGAAAAGCGAAGGAAGAAGAGAGACTGCCAGATAGAATTTTAGAGCGAACAGAGGGAGAAAGAGCATTCAAAAGTGAGGGACCAATTGAAGCAAAGGAACGAGACTGAGTCATAGCAGTTCTAGTACGGGGAACCAAGAGGTCAAGTCTATTGCAGGAACGAAGTGGACGTTGGGAGGAAGCTGAATGAGGCCGAAGTATTACGCCAACCAGATATTTCGGGGCAAGACCCCACTGAGCCTTGAAGATCAGAGTGAGGATTTTAAATTGTATGCGAGCATGCAGTGGGAATAGACGAGCGGCGTAACTATAATTTTCACACAACGTCAGAACTGGGTCAAGAGGATCAAAAATTCTGCACTAGTTGCAATGATTTAAGTCGAACACTTGCCAGAATTTTTCATATGGTCCGGGCATTTTCCACCTTCGATTCTCTAATGCCGCAACGATAGCAATTGATAAATGTGGAAGTGCAATTTACCGAGCGACAAACAAGCGCATAGAAATACAGATAGACAAAGACACACACAGACATACTGAACAAATAAAAGGCGAAAAGGCAGACATACGGACAAAGACTGACATAAGCTATATATATATTTCATTTAATCAGTACCAGCCCTAAAATATATATATAAACCATCAATATATATATAACCATCAATATATATATAACCATATATATATATATATATATTCACTGACGGTCACCACGTTTATTAAGCAGCTACTTCGGCTGTCTTTCAAGTCAAGGGTACCACTTAGAAATCATTCATCACAGATAGCACTACAATTGGAATGAACCAATGAGTGTTTAAGACAAAAAGACCCTTAGCCAAACATTGACCTCCACACGTTTGAATAGCAGCAGAGGACACAGTCACCTTATAGCTTGGCCTTACAATGTATGTCACCGTATAAGTCTGTCTCATTAAGTGTTACAGAGCTTTGACATTAAGAACACGGTATTATGAGGTAACCGTTTTTACACAAAGACCCAGACATCTGCATCAGGCTGCTTTGACAGACGATTTATAAATGGTATCTTGCATGTGTGTGTGTGTGCATGAATGTGTGTGTGTGTGTGTGTGTGCATGAATGTGTGTGCATGTGTGTGTGTGTGCATGTGCATGTGTGCGTGTGTGTTAGTGAGTTTGTGTGTGTGTGCATGTGTGTCTGTGCATGTGTAACATTGTGTATGTGTGTGTGTGTGCGTGCGTGTGTGTAGACCTTCCGTATTTTTCCTGGTTAGTCATAATAGGTCCACGGTTAGTCATAATACGTCCTCCATGTAGGTTTAATATTGGCCCTATAAAGGGTCTATATAGTATATACTAGTAAGTATTAGCCTATGTATCGGCAGGTCTAATATCACACCTCGCTCTAAAGCTTTCTCGATATGTGGTAGTCCTTGTAGCCACATTTCGCAGACATCTGAATGATCTACGAGTGTCACAGATAAGAGCTATCTAATTAATTATCAGCGGAGGAGCTTAACCTATCAGACGACCTTGAGGTCATCCAGTGAAGACTAGATCTATTGGAAGTCTTATCTAGTCACGCAGTTACAATGTTGCGCGCAGCAGAGTATTGTTCCGATGCTGCCCAACTAAAGTTCGAAGACTTTCTGTACCTGAACAATCGAAGGCAGTGACTGGGGTGGCTTTCTACTGTGTCCTCCATTTCTGATTCTTCGACATGACAGCGTTATTCTCTTTTGAACCAAGTTGAGCAGCGACAATTAGTGTAACATTTAACTATGGCAATGCTGCTAGACGACTTCTTGTTAGCTTACTTACGTATTCCTTCTATGTTGCATTGTATCGGTTGACCGAGAGAGAGTAGAGATTATTAGCCACGACCACTTTGTGGGCAAAGATATGCTCTTGGAAGCAGTTAATTAATTAATTAGTTAATTAGTCAATTATTACTACTACTACTACTACTACAACAGAAGCAACTACAACTACGGTAGTAGTAGTAGTAGTAGTAGTAGTAGTAGTAGTAGTAGTAGTAGTAGTAGTAGTAGTAGTAGTAGTAGTAGTAGTAGTAGTAGTAGTAGTAGTAGCAGTAGCAGCAGCAGTAGCAGTAGCAGTAGCAGCAGCAGTAGCAGTAGCAGTTGCAGTAGCAGTAGCAGCAGCAGTAGCAGTAGTAGTAGTAGTAGTAGCAGTAGAGGTAGTTCGTTCAAACAAGTACTCAATGACGTCTCAATTAGTAGAGGTGATGGGAACACGTATTTCTTACCATGCGTGCTTTGAACTCATAGAATTCTAGAACAAAGACACAAGAGTATTTTGTGTGCTAATTAATTAATCACTATCTATCTAAGCCTACAATTAAGTTCTGTACTTTGCATCAACCACGTTGCCGTGAGCGTGGGTCGAATATAGGTCTGTGTGACCTCAATTCGATAACAGCGGACAAAACATCACTTGCATGCTAACACAAAGGGAGCAATGAACTTGACAAACGACCGTGGACAATGAAGATCGTTTATTCGTACCCATCGCCGACATATGACTTGCGTCAGGAACTGATGATGATGATGATGATGACGACGACGACGATGATGACGATGACGATGACGATGACGATGATGATGATGATGACGATGATGATGATGATGATGATGATGATGATGATGATGATGATGATGATGATGATGATGATGATGATGATGATGATGATGATGATGATGATGATGATGGACCTGAATCCTACACGTTTGCTCATTACACTTATCCAGTTGACAATTCTCATCAACTTAGGCTGAACTTACATAGTAACATTGACACCTATCATTTTTAATCGCAATCGTAATATTAATCTCCAGTTTTCTGCGGCGCCCACAAAAACAGAGTCGCGGGAACCATGAAGCTTAATTACAGGCGCTTACGACTATATACGCTTCTCTGCCTCATACGATGTTACGCTTCTCTGCTTCATATTATATTACTCTTCTCTGCCTCATACGATATTACGCTTCTCTGCTTCATACGATATTACGCTTCTCTGCTTCATACGATATTACTCTTCTCTGCCTCATACGATATTACGCTTCTCTGCTTCATACGATATTACGCTTCTCTGCCTCATACGATATTACGCTTCTCTGCCTCATACGATATTACGCTTCTCTGCCTCATACGATATTACGCTTCTCTGCCTCATACGATATTACGCTTCTCTGCTTCATACGATATTACTCTTCTCTGCCTCATACGATATTACGCTTCTCTGCTTCATGCGATATTACGCTTCTCTGCCTCATACGATATTACGCTTCTCTGCCTCATACGATATTACGCTTCTCTGCTTCATACGATATTACGCTTCTCTGCCTCATACGATATTACGCTTCTCTGCCTCATACGATATTACGCTTCTCTGCTTCATACGATATTACTCTTCTCTGCCTCATACGATATTACGCTTCTCTGCCTCATACGATATTACGCTTCTCTGCCTCATACGATATTACGCTTCTCTGCCTCATACGATATTACGCTTCTCTGCCTCATACGATATTACGCTTCTCTGCCTCATACGATATTACGCTTCTCTGCCTCATACGATATTACGCTTCTCTGCCTCATACGATATTACGCTTCTCTGCCTCATACGATATTACGCTTCTCTGCTTCATGCGATATTACGCTTCTCTGCTTCATGCGATATTACGCTTCTCTGCCTCATACGATATTACGCTTCTCTGCCTCATACGATATTACGCTTCTCTGCCTCATACGATATTACGCTTCTCTGCTTCATACGATATTACTCTTCTCTGCTTCATACGATATTACGCTTCTCTGCCTCATACGATATTACGCTTCTCTGCCTCATACGATATTACGCTTCTCTGCCTCATACGATATTACGCTTCTCTGCCTCATACGATATTACGCTTCTCTGCCTCATACGATATTACGCTTCTCTGCCTCATACGATATTACGCTTCTCTGCTTCATGCGATATTACGCTTCTCTGCTTCATACGATATTACGCTTCTCTGCTTCATACGATATTACGCTTCTCTGCTTCATACGATATTACGCTTCTCTGCTTCATATCGATATTACGCTTCTCTGCCTCTCAAAGTCGCCGCGTAGGGATATTACTCTTGCTCATGCTTCATGCGATATTACGCTTCTCTGCTTGAGAGGCGTAATATCGTATGACGCAGAGCAGCGTAATGTCGACATTGAGCCTTTCTGCTTCATAATCGAAATATGCTGTTCATTGTTCAGTATTTAACGACATCTTAACGTCGCCCTCCTCGTTTCTCCACGCTTGGGACTGGCACAACCAGCATATAGGCAGTGGCGGAGTTTATCCTGCTAAGTTCAGATTCAATAAAGTAGGCCAACGTCGACTTACTGTATCAATCCGCTTATGCTGCACGTTTGGATTTTCCTATCATAATACCCTAACACGTAACACGTAAGTAGAGTTAGGTCGATATTGTATGAATATGAATTGTCGCCAATGTGGAATTAGGTCTGTTAGACATGTAGACTAGACAAGCCAAAAAACTCCCATCAAGGGTAGGATACTGTAATTACAGTCGAGTAGTACACGCCCCGCAAATAAGCCTCCGCGAAACTCAGCCAAGTACTTGCGTCATAATAAGCATCACGCACGTCGTCTGGTTACACGTAGTTATTATGCTGGTCTGATTACTTGTTTCTGGCTTAGCCTATTCCTGTATACATGTGGAAAAAATTGATATGCTTAAATTAATTAGCACTCACGGCTGGAAAGCATTAACGAGTCAATGCGAATGGGTGTGTGCTGATTACTTGTGCAGTTCATCCACCGCTGCATTCGTCATCGAAAATCGCTACATGTAGGCCTACTAATCATTCAGGAATGTAACCGTTATGTGTTAGGTTCATTTCTGTAAATGTACATATTATACGTATTTATTATGCTGTTATGTTGCTGCTTTAAAATGTAATGTAAATCTTCGAAAATTTCTCAGCGCCCACAAAAGCCACGTCAGGGATACCAGCTTATTCACCGGCGCTATATCAAATCAAATCCGCAATAGCCAAACTCCTCTGTTCGTTTCGGTATAACATGTCATACAGTGCAAAATCATATACATAACGGTTGTAGGCCCCACAGAATGCCGCATTAAAGGGTCTAGTAGTTTCTACAGAGTTTAACATATTATGTCTGCCAAGGCCGTTCACGTCGACCTTATACGGGTATAAGCCATACTTGTAAGCTAAGATGCATCACAAGGACCCATTTTTTCAATGCCCGTATAACGGCTTCAGTCTTAGCTTTATAAAAGTCTCATCCAATCAGACCCGACTCGTGCGTCCATTCGACCTTTGAAGAGATGTGACCTAGATCACGTACTGGCGATGAATGGAATTTTTCAATCGCATATGCTTTTAATCGATATTATAGACAAGAGGGTCAAAATCGAGAACACACAATCTGAATAAATCGACCTGTTCTGTTCCGCTATGGACCACGCACCGATTTGTCGAACTATCGATCGTTAGGTTTAATATAGGCCTTCTAGCTCTTATAAATATAATGTCATATAATGTAACGCACTACAATTTAATGTAAATGTAAAGCTCCGACATTCCTCCACGCCCCACAAAAGCCGCGTCACGGAAACCAGCTAAACTACGGCCGCTATATAAAGCAAGTCAACTAGAACCAGGTTGTTGTCCTCTTTGGTGCCAGGTCAGAATCCGGGGAGGTCAAGCCGAGGCGACAGCATGGTCGAAGTCGCTGGTGATTGTATCATGGAATGGTGCAGCAGCAGAACGAGGCAGGATAGGATGAACAATGAATCAATATAATTAACCAGGATTGTGCAAACCTAGTTTTTGCATAATGTGCAAACCTAGCCTACTTATGGCATGATGAGCACGTTATAATTCGATGCCTACATGCAAATCCAGGTTATCAAGCATAACACCAAAATAACGATTTTAACTGTTTGTCTGTTCATTTAATCGACGTTTCCAGCGTCCGTTCGGCTGTTCACCGTCATCCATTAAAACCAAAGGACGATAGGAACTTTAATATTAGGCTATACCCAAGGTGCTCTATACAGCTGCCTGCTCAAAAGCCTCTGAATCGCTCATGTTAGACATTAATTTACTTTATAAATTTCATTTCCCACTACTCTGCAATCGTGTTGCGGCTTGTCAACTTCTATCGATTTGCCGTTGGCCAGCGTGACGTAAGATTGCATATTTAGCTGCGTGACGTAATTAAACGAATATATTGACCTATATATATATAGGCGCCTATACTGCACAGTATACCCACTAAAACCAGATCGTTAAACTTGTCTTTAAATCGGACAGCCTATGCTTAAAATAGCAATCGTAATCGTAAACTCAAAACTTTTAAAGTGCTACTTTAAAGATAAGCGCAGGGCACTAGCTTATTCACGAGCGCTGCGTCAGAATTATAAGTTTTTGATGACATGTGTATACATTAGATGATCTGCTGTTGAATCTAGTTGACGCTCTGTGCTTACGATATTCTTTTTTTTATATTTGTTTATTAATTCAAACTGACAAGTATGCAGTAAGATTACATGATATACATGTATAGTAGTCACAGCTGATAACAAGTGTAACAGGAGTCGTATTTAACTGTATGGCAGCCTGCAAGGCGCCCACCTGTCCTACTGCTCATTTTACCATCGCCCCTAGGGAGTTGAAGGCTGAGTCAATCTTATGGGGCTAGCTGGTATCGAACCCGCGTCCTTCTGATCATCGTGTCAGCGCGTGTTACCATTCAATCATCTCGCTCCATCGCTTTTGGTTTTCGTTTCTGCCTCTATGGCGGAACAAAGGTTTCCACTAGCAGACACTGATGACAGACAGCATATATTGGGCCCAAAACAATGCTTTTCATGGTTAGAGGATATTTTTGTAATGTAATGTAATGTAATTAGTAATTTATATAGCGCCGCTCACAGCCGTAGCCATTCAGTAGCGCTCCCAGTGAGAAAACCCCGAGAGAAGAAAATATAGTTTTAAGGAGAGAGAGAGAGATGAAGACAATGATCGAGAAAGGAAAGTCTCACGCAGAGTGAAGGGAAGGGCATTCCATAAAGAGGGTCCAATGATGGCAAAGGATCGAGTTTGAGCAATCGTGGTCCTAGCTCGTGGGACAAAGAAGTGTGACCGGTCCAGAGATCGGAGAGGCCGATGAGAAGATGCAGAAAGAGGAGGACGAATTACATCCCTGAGTTATTTTGGGGCAAGACCCAGTTTGGATTTGAGGACCAAAGCAAGGACTTTAAACTGAATGCGGTCAGAGAGAGGAAGCCAGTGAGTGGTTGACCATGAACGATGAATTGCGGGCAATTGTGGGCAGTAACAACGCAGGCCGTAGCATTGAAATTTGAAACGTGTCCTTATTAAAACGAGTCTGTCTTCCCAACAGCATTATCAAGTCCTTGGTATGGAACTTCAGCCTAGAAGCAAGCGTTGAGGTTTCATGTGTATAGATGCATCTGCAGCCTTGCAAATATCTCATCTCATGGCTGAACATAATATCACTTCCTGCAATTACCTCGGCGTCACCATCCGCGCTTTTTCCCGGTGTCACTAGGTGACGCTACGGGCGATGAGCGAAATAATGCGGCGCTCATGACAGACTCGGCCACGTGCCGGCCACGTGATCCGCCCGCACCAAGGTGAAGGCCGATCGAAGCCGGCTTTAAATAGGCCGACAACGAACGTGAGAATGGAGAGATATCGCGGATGACAGGAGCAGACAGACAGGTTGGTGCACAGAAACTCTCTCTCTATCGATACGAATGGTCAGAGCTATTGACATGACCGGCTTGCATCGATCAAGCTTTTGTCATTTATTTAATGGACATGTAGCCGGATTAAGCTTCGTATATGCAGGCCTAGATCTATCTTTATCGGCTAGGTGCTTTTCCAAACAGTGAGGTTCCTCTGGTCTGGTATGATAGGGGTTTAAATGCACTATGCACTCATCTGGGGCTGTGGCTACGGTTTTCGTGGCGGCGTAAAGGTCTGACATGAGTGGCCTGCTAAACAGTTAGTTCAATGACTCGTGAAAGTACATAGGCCTGGGCAACAATATATATATATATATATATACGAGATACACATAGAGGAATTGATCAGAGGCCGTGTCTGCATCTGGTTCACTTTGTTCCCACTGGAGCAGGCTTATACTAATAATATTATTGCGGGACTTACCGCTAATAGTGCTCCGGGACTGTTCCTTCACCTCCAATCAAAGGTAAGGACATAGTACCTAATTGATCGGTGGCTTGTTGGCAGTGGTTAAATTGTTCATCCAGAGGTGCCGAATCTCCAAATATTTACAAATGTAAAACTTAAGCTTAACTGGCGAATCTATAACCGATATAATATTATTCGCTATATGCTATTCGGGTAGGAATAAAATGTGTGAAACAAGGTGCGTATGGTCGATTATTGTAACAAAAACACCTTAGTGACGGGTCTATTATTTTAGGTGAAGGATCTCATAGTTTAGGTGGGGATCTAAAATCCCAGATGCCAGATCTCGGATCAGGCGGGATCCGGCAGAATTTAATCACTGCTTGTTGGGCTTGAGCTTTTTTAATGTTATGTAGCCTAATGTAACGATATCAATCTGTACAGTCCCAGAAGTAACCAACAAGCTGCTTCTGTGGTTCTTACAGTCATTCGTTGACTGCAGACACATGCGGCGCAGTTGTGATTGTCTGCTCTGTCAAAATAATTGATTAATAATTCACATAAGAAAATGTAATTTAAAATGCAGAGTTCAATGAACAACTGAACCAATTATCAACCAATTATCAACTGAGGAGGAAGAATCGAAGGTCCGTGGACTATTAATAATTCACATAAGAAAATGTAATTTAAAATGCAGAGTTCAATGAACAACTGAGCCAATTATCAACTGAGGTGGAAGAATCGAAAGGCGTGGACTTTGCAATCAAAGCTTACTGGGTCGTCTTCAGTGACATGGATGGAAATTTAGATGGATATATGGATAGATAGCTAGGTATGTAGGCATGCATGCAGGATGATCTAGAGTTCTAGACAGGTTGGTTACACACAGACACACAGGTAGACAATTAGATATTGTTTCCTTATAAAAAAAATTATGATAAGTTTTTCCAGTAATGCGTAAGTTGGCTTGTTGGTAAGCCTTGCACAATATCTTTTCAAGAATTAGAGGCATTCTGTTCGACATGGATAGAAAACCTGATTTTAAAAACATATTCGATCCAGTTATCTTTGCACTTTACTTTTGTTTACTCAAATGACCCCAATAAACATCCAGAATAGCGCATGCATAGAACAGACGAAAACACGGCGCACAGACAAGTGTTCAGCCTACTTCAAGTATATCACGATCAAGACAATAATACCACCAGCGACGAGTGTCTCGTTTTGCAACCGAACAGATAACAGTACTGTTACGTCATAAGGTCGAATCGACTGGTTCCCTTTCAGCATTGCTCTGTGTTGTAATGATCTAGATTCTAGCGCAATAGGCCTATTCTGTCGTTAATCGACTTCTGCGTCATTTCGGCGGATTATTTTGTCGAAATGCAGAATTTGTTGAGTAATTTCCAACGCGTTGTAGTTTACTGTACAGTTGCTAAATTGGTATTTCTCGTGCCTTCTCGCACAGTAGCCCTCAGCTATGAAATATAGGCCCCACTACGACCAGCTTTGCGTAGCCAACTATAATTATTCTCTTTCTCTTATCTCATATCGCGAACGTTTGAAGATTTTTGCTAACTACCCGCACTTCTGAGGTGAATTCATAAATTACAACGATATAGATATCTATTTTTTCTTCTTTTGGTTCTCTGCCTTGCTAGGCAGGTTCGTACGTCCAATTTCGCCATATCTGATTTATAATTTTAAAATGGCATTTAAACTGCCATTTCATATATGATACATAAATATACGTATTTTTATATCGTATTTGCAAGTTTATAGCTAGCGATCTATTTACAGGCGTTCAGAGCATTCATGTAAAGCAGCTACTTGTTTGAATTTGTTTGTATAAATAATATTTATCGACAAATTTATATGCATGCACGTTTTGTAAATTGTACAAGCAAGCTTGTTATCTATATATTTGAAGGTGGTCATTGAAGGTGATCCTTATAGCTTGGAGCCGATTATTATTTATATGTAGGACAGTCCTGATAAGTAGGCCTCAGCCACAAAGCAACTTGATCTTCTTTCTCGGTGTGCAATGTTCTCCGCTTACAATGTCACGAGTCGCAGTTATACAAAAGCAGCACCAGTCCGCTACTGGCTGTGAACATTGGCTGGTAAAGGATCTCATGCACGGTCAATTTGAAAGATGAGCAGGGTTGAAGCTATACGGTCATTATGTGAAAATGTGTACTGTACACATACATTTATCACTAGCCCAAGTGTCGTCGGATTTCGATAGGAGTGAGTGGTGCAGATATACATCGATAAGCAGGTGTCTATAAGTAATTGATCTACTTGTATGGCAAGCGAAAGCTCTACATATACAATTGCACAATACAATATACAATACAACTGCATTTGATATCGCCCTTCTTCCAGAGGTGGCCCAAAGCTCAGCAGTGCACACGTCTCGGCGGAGCAGATGCAATTATATTTTCCGAGCAATTGTGCGCGAAGGACTTGCTCACGGTTCATACACAGTTAAACCGCCCCGGACGAGAATAGAACCCATACTCTCCGCGTTACAGGTCAACCGCTCTAACCACTCGGCCACCGTGCCAAACCAGTTTTAAGAAGCTGGGCATACGCAGCCTGCATACGAGACAGTCGCGTGTCTTGCCATGTGAAGCCACCAGATTTATATTAGACGAAATTGTGCATAGAAAGGACGTCTTAACGTTGACTGTATCTCGTGCCTATAAATTGGGTGATGGAGTCTCTCAGCTCTATAATCGCCGAGTTTGAATCTCGGCCTGTTTTACGACACAGGCAAATCCATAAAAGATTCTTGTCGAGCTAAGCTACACTAACAAGAAGTGCTTGTTGTCTGTGGTTGTTGTTGATGTCGTAGATGTTGTTAAGCCGCTATTTGCTCAAAGTCGGCTGTTCTGTACCTTTAACTAACGACCATGTCCAATAGACACCTCAACCGAAAACTAAAAACCTTCTACGAAATGGTTTTCTTGCGACGCCTCTGATCTGTTTGTTTATCGGTTATAATGCTTGCGATTGCTCACGAGCAGCAAGTTAGGAAATATGAACATAATTATAGCTGTACGAATAACGACGTGTAACTGGATACTGTTCCTGAGCATTTTCTCCTCAATTGATGGTTCTCGGCCCATTTATGCTGCGGGTCTTAATGACTCCGTCTAACACTTGGCTCTCTTCTCAATAATTTATCGAGCTTTGTTTCTTTATGCGACGTTTAGACAGATATCAACTTGGAGAGTATACCTGAACCACAGAATACGTCATGGGAAAAGAACTGGACCTATCCGAATCACAACAAAAGACACTTACGGAGGTACGAACGTTACATACAGTAGGCCTATTTTATCCATTATAACTGCAGAAACTAGAATATAGGTTCTATGCATATGGGACTCTCTCCTCTGCGCTGGTTAACCTTTTCATACATGTATTTGTTTTCAATTGAAGGCGTGCTGACATGGCTTGTTGTTTTTTGTAAGCTGATGACATTGTTTTACTTTCCCCTCAGTAAATGGTCTCCAGGTCATGCTGAATGTTGCTGCACGACCCGCAGTGCACTTTTGTTTGAGTTTAACTGCTCTAAGTATCAATGCATACAATTTGGTAAATGGTGTTCCACGTCAACTGGCCCAATGTCTTTGGGTGATAACTGAATTTGGTGGGTTGATTCCCTTAAGTATTTGGGTGTAGGCCTACATTTAATGAGTGGCCGTATACATGTAACGTTTGACGATGATCCCTTGAAACGGTCGTACTACCGGGCATGTATAAATTATATTGACTCTCATTCCTCCGATTTACATGAAATTTTACATCTCCACTTACAAGAGACCTACTGCTTGACCCTTCTGACCTATGCCCTCCCTTCCTTGACTTATCGGCAAAACAACCTAATGAATTAAATGTATGCTGGAATTCTGTATGTCGTCTGATATTCGGGTTTAAGCAATGGGAAAGTGTTAATAGTTTCATTAATGGACTGGGCAGCCTGAATTTCAATTTTCTGGAAAAAGTGCGTCGTTATTAACTGTATTCCCATTTGAACTATTCTGAAAATGTTGCTATTCATAATCTGTAGGCGACTTACTTAGGCTATCAGATAATTACCATAATGATGATTGCCTTGCCTTGGTATTCATGAAGAAACATGATGCCATTGCTCAAATATATATATAGTAGGCTACGTTTGTGTACACCGAGCTGATCGTCTGTAGACTATAATAATGTTCTATGTTTCTCCTGCAGATTACAATAATGGCTATAATTGTAATCTGCATGAAATGCTTTTCTGTATCTAAGCTCAAGGCAAGAATTTCAGACGTGATCAAACCAGAACATGATGACTATTACATTCTGAAATGGCTCAAAGGTGAATATATAAGATGAATATAGTCATTCAATTATTGCTTGCTTCGTTAAAACTTTTCATGCGTTTCATATATATAACGCGTATATAATTCTATATATTAGAAGCGTTCTTTTCAAGTGCTTTTCAATCTTTAGATTCGTGTCTTTTCTGGGCGAAAGAATAGGAGATTCGATTAGATATACTGGTTGATTTATTCGTCCTCTGTCGTCTTTTCTGTGATGCGAACCTTGTCATAAACAGAATTCTGCTAAAGTCATAACCAAACTATTTCAGGAGTATAGCATGACAGACTATGGATGCTACTTGTAGCCTACTTGTTCGTTTATGCATGTAATTACGGTATATGATGGGTGATGAATCGTTTATTTTAGCTCGATGCTTCAACATTGTGAAAGCAGAACAAATGTATAGAGACGTAAGTTTTTGGCCGTTGCATTCAAATATTTCTAAAAGTTGTAGCATCTGTTCACCGTGGGATATTAAGTGAAGGTTAGAGAAAGCAAGGTAAAGCAAAATTAAGCAAGGCAAGACCGCATAAAGAAGGCTAGCAAAGATGAGGCAAGACAGGCTATTGCCACATAGCTATATATATGCAACGTAGGTTAATCGTCATGTATACGGACGGTGTCATGGCTTTGCGGGCATCTTTCAGCTATATTGCAAAGACGACAACAGCGATAAAGCAACCTCACAACTTTCCCCAAGCAATGCATGACAGTAAACATGAATGCTGATAATGATTTTATGCCATGCTCCAAGATATGAACATGGTTCGAAATGCAAGAGAGGAAGCGCGAAGTATATCCCTCATTGATTCGGACTATGTTCACGCTGTATTTTTCACATGGATGATCACTGCATAGATCTAGTTTTAAAGTATTTCGACGACAGCATGAGACACAGCAACGATCCAAAGACATTTAATAATGCTATACACAATTATAGGCCCACTGGAATTGCTATAATTGAATTTTTTTTCTTGTGCTTAGAGTTTAGCTTTCAAAGAAAAGATGCAAGTAACTTCTCTTGTGGATGGATCTTACACTCCACCAAAGGTAATATTATCCTACGATTGCAATTTAAATCCTATAGTTTACAATTGAATTTAGGCAAGGTATCTAAGATTGTAGCGAAAGCATTTAATTTGGAAACGGTTTAAGATACCGTATCTTAAACTGTTTCCAAATTGAATGCTTTCGCTACAATACTATATTATGCAAGTAGTGATTCTCCAGAACAATTCCCAGACTGACTCATATCGTCGATTTAATTTTATATAAAAACTATTTAAGTGTGCATAGATATTATACATCTATAAAGTGTTGTTGTGGCACGCGGTGGTGTAGCGGTATGTTATGTGCCTTGTAATCAGAGGGTCGCAGGTTCGAATCTACCTCAAGCTCCTTGGTAGCAACCATGGACAAGTTGCTAACCCACAATTTCTGTGAGGAAGGCAACGGGAAACTATCTCACTCATCTCATCCCCGGGTGGCATACAAGCCAATGGACCTGCCTTTGGGCAGAGAAAACAGTACTCAGTAACTTTTCAAAGTAATTGTAAACCAACACTGCAGTCGCAGCGCTACACTCTTGGTTGTTAGTCTTAAGGTCTGGGAAATCGTATTCAGTATCATGCGAGAAACTGATTCCCTAGTTTTTATATGGTTTACGGGTAATTATTTTCCTCTGGAAAACGTTGCTAAAATTGTCCGCTTGCCTTATTTCTTGCGAATGGATAGGTTCTTGCGGAGTATTTTCCGGGCGGAATGTGTGGATACGATAAGGATGGTTCACCGCTTTGTGTGGAACTGTTTGGATACTATGATCTGAAGGGACTGATGTTGTCGACGCGAAGATCTGAACTTGAAAAGTTGAAACTTTACTTCTGCGAAATGGCCGTAGAGGAGTGCAAAAAACAAAGCGCAAAGGTATTTCATTATTGCTCTTTTGAAATTTATTTTATTTGAGGATATCTTTGTGATGGGCCTCTAGGCTTACATGTAAAATTAAATAACATGCATATTTTACAGCTAAAGAGAAAACGCCTGAATTAGTGAACATTATGTTCAAACAATGCAACATTTCCAGGATAAATAAAATGGTTGACTTGCTACTTTAAAATGAACGAAATCTTTTAGTGCAAATTTTCAACTACTTGATTAGTATATAACTAAGTAGGTCATCGTCCATGAAACTACCTGAGAAAGCTCTAACTCTTGCATTTAGTTGTAATTAATGTTCGACAGGTCTATAAATTATTTCTTGCATTGCATAATGCGATCGGCTACAACATAAACATTATTAGGCCTACAAATACATTTGATGAAAGTGCTATTTCGCATTAACTCGGTGATTATAATTATGATATTTAGCTTGGAAAAAGAGTTGACGGCATTACCGTCATATTTGATATGGATAACGTCGGCACCAAGTTCCTCTGGCGACCAGGTACGCGTAAGCCTACATTCATTTGAAACACAGGCCTCCGTTTCTTACAGAAACTATTAGAGGATTTCTTTCGGATGTTTTGCTCTGTCAACTGCTATCCTTAATTTAAACAAACACTGCTTACTGTGCGCGAAATGTATAATTAAATCTGATTATGAGAGACCAACACAGAGCTAGGATATGCATAACGGATATATGCTATGCATAACGGCAAAAGTAAAGTTTTCAAATTGGCCTATCTGTACAAATCCCTCAACAGTCTCTGCACTAGAGAGTAATCACACAATGAATGCATGCACTAGGCCCTTTACGTGCATTGTGCGATAAATCTCCTATAATTATGTGGCCATTTCAAATGACATTTCTTTCTCAATCGATGCAGTTAGATCGACAGATGAGAGCAGCTGAATGCCAGGCCTCCTCCTGAGTCCTGACAACTGTTTGCCTGTTCGTATTTCAGGTTTGGAGATGTACCTTCATCTGATCAAGGTTCTCGAAGACAACTATCCGGAAATGGCCAAACGACTGATCGTAGTTAATGGTAAAGTATACCCAACTTCATGGACTACTCAATCTTTGCTCATCTGCTTTGCCTTGATGTTTGTTCATTAGCGTCAATTGTTTATACTCAGCAGTAACCAAGCAGAGGCAACTAGTTAACTATGCGAAAATTTAAAGTAAGGTTAATCTAAGATTCAAATTTGCTCACCGTGTCAATTTTTGGCATCTTTCAAACGCTGTACGGACTCCTGATCGAGGAACAGGATAAGAACCGTATCGGACGGTGAGTTATTAATTTTCAGTGCAACTCTTAAGTTCTACAAATTTCTGTCAAATAGCTACTTTTAAGTTAGTTCTACAGCATTTGATAGCGTTCATCTGTGTCTGTTGCAGCGCCGTCCATTTTCCCAATCTTATACAGACTGTGTCGACCTCTCGTCAGCGAAGACATGAAGAAGAAAATCGTCGTACTTGGATGTAAGAAATGTTAAACTTTTTCTTCAGTTTTGAATGCGAATATCTTTAATCATATATGCGATCTTTTTATACTTGGGATTTATCACTTTAAAGACGAGAGTTTACTAAAAGCGACTAGGAAGGCAATGCGGCTCTTCGTTAAGGTGTCAAATACCTAAACTTTGATGAATTCTTTAAATCGCTTCTGCTTCAAATACCTGTTTACGCCTCGTCCTGAAAGACCTTGGTCGTATTAATAGGCCGACGTTCTTAGAAACAGTCTTTAATTCAAAGATCGATAGTTAATCTAGTTCTACGACGTGATCAAGTATCGAAGCGTAGAGTTCAGACGTAATTAGACAGCTTTTAAGGTACCATAATAAATCCTTCTCACGTGATCTACTTGGCCTGCATACGCAACGACATTCGTATTCTTTGACCAGAGATATTTTGTTCTATTCTAATAACCTAGCCATGACAAAGGAGCTCTGCCTCTGCCAAGTTTAATTCAACTTTTTAAACGAAATTTTCGCATAAGCACACAGGTCTTATCCTGGGAATAAACTGTTTTCTAAAAAATTGTATTGGCCTAATGGTATTATTCGCTGGCAAATTTCTGTTTTTGTGAGAGACCGCTGATTTACAGGCGCCTACATGTAGGCCTACTTAGTGAAGAAAAACTGGGTTCCGGTTTCTTTGCGAATCAAATACAAAGTCGAGCGTGTAGACACGCACGACATATACGTGGTAGATGATGTCTGGAATTAGTGCATCGAGTCTGATCGAGGAACAGTATGTATTTGAACTAGTTAAGCCGTAGACAAAAACGGTCTTGTTATATATGAAGGCCAGTGTGTTCTGCAACCATAATCATTTCATGAAAATTCTCTGGATAATGTAAAGTTATAGCTTCAGTTTGGCAAATTTAAACTGCTGCCATTAGCATAACCTAGAGAAGTTAGATTATATATATTACTGGCCGCGGTAGTTTTTATTTGGTACATTCCAAAATGTTCTACGGGTTAAAGAAGTGACCTGTGTATTATATCGATCGGAATCACTCCAGATTCTAAGAGTTCGCCAAAATGCATCAATTTTTGAAATAAGAATTGAGAATTGAGCGATTATCAAAATCGCTTACTGCCCTGTACATTGTAAGAGTAGTCGTGTATGTCCAAGGTTTGTTAGGCCATTAAATGTGTGTCCACTGTTTCAGCCAATTTTAAGACGGAACTTTTGAAGTTTGCCGATGAAGACCAGTTGCCAGTTTACCTCGGAGGAACACTGACAGACCCAGATGGAAATCCAAGATGTCCTTCAGTTGTATGTATACTTCGATAACGATAATCTTCAGTTTCAATATCTTTATCAGTGCCTTTATTATCTAAAGCCATCAACATCATCATAATTACGTATCAATCTCCTTACAGTCACCCACCATCTTGTTTGACCCCAAATTTTAAAAATAAACCTGTTTATTGAATGACTGCAAAGCAGAGAAATCCGATTATGACAGTTTCGCCTGTGGCATTTCAAGTGCTGGCATCAAAAGGGTCAAAAGTCCCGCTACAGCTCGGATTACCCTATGACCGCGTAGGGACCCTGGGCAAGTCCTTCAATCGCAATTGCTCATGCGCTTCGGCGTGAAACCCCGATTCAGTGTCCGCGCTGTAGTCGGGACTCGGGAGCGCCTCTGAGTAGAAATCTTGAAGGGGCGCTATAACAAGTGCTCATACATAGGCCTACATAAACAGTTTACCAGAGGCCAGTTCAACACATTATAACATACAACTTCACGATTATTTCAGAATCATTCAAATCATATGCAAAGCAACTAAAGTCTAAACAGTGCAGTGTAAGGTAAACAGTAGCGGTTTTACGGCAAAGATGGTGCTGTTCCAGTGTTGGTGAGTGGCACGTAGGCCTACACCCTTTCGTTAAGCATGTTTGTTCGCGCATCATTATGGCATTAGACCGTATAATGTATAGGGCAGCATCGCTTTAGTTTTCCCATCTTCGGCCCTCAACAGTTGAACCACATTTGTACGACAACAAAAGTTAACTGAAAAAGTTAGCATGAAACGGTGATGTTAACATTACCTAACACAAACGCCTAAATGACACTTCCGTGTTCAATTGTAGCTGAAATTACGTACTAAATTAGACACCTATTATAGAAACTGGTTTCTTTGATCTTAATTGAACATAGACCTATGATTCCGTTCGTTTTAGATACGTCAGGGCGGAACGGTGCCAAAGTCCTATTACCTGTCGGAGACACTGGATGATGAAACCATGAAGACAGCTGTCATTGCCAACGGGGACTCGTTGAAGCTTGACTTTCAGGTGACGAGAAACGACTCAATTCTCAGGTAAGTAACCGGCAGATCCTATCAGAACACATCACGAAAACATCTACTAAATACATTATCTTCAGTCCATACCTCATTGGTAACTTCGTTCATTGCCCTAACTTACACTGCCACTAGCCTAATTCTCCTTTATTAACTAACTGTCAGAGCTGAGACAATTTTTGCTACCTGTTACAAGTTGCGACCTGTCAGCTTGATGTTAAGAATAAACGAAATTGATTGATTGATTGATCACGAAATGCTATCGTATTGGATCCTAAGGCCTACTCTAATTTATTGTCTAGGAGATTCTCTATTGATTCCTATTGAGACAGGTGAGTGGGGAGGAACGGTAGACGGCATTGCTGTATATTCGACTTTGACTCACGATTGCAAACCACATTGAAAGAATTTCTACTTATCAAATTGCTATTAATTATCAGGTCGTCACTTCAGCCAAACGACCTCTTAGTTTAATGCATGCTTTAGGCTAATGCATTTTGTTATGCTAATACAGTTGTTATTTAATTATTATTATTATTATTAAATAAATTTGTAACGCGCGTAAGGTCACACCGAAATGTGAATCTGAGGCGCGGATAGTCAGCCGCAAAATTATTTTAATGAATCCATTAGACTAATGCAACTATTATGCT